>BMAW01058323.1:0-17263 GCA_019974015.1 Nephila pilipes | reverse complement strand
TATGTGAGTATTTTTATTTATTTCTGTTTCTTTTATCATTGAAAAAATGAGCATTCAACAATAGAAAAAAATAGATAAGTAATTATTTTACACGAGCTTAAATTTCCAACTCCAACTAGTTTGGTAATAAGCAGAAACGTTACCAAACATAATAACAAGTTGCATGATCACTAAGTTGGTCTGAGGGAAGAGAGGAGAGTTGTTGAACTCTTAGTTATGTAAGTTTTTTTTTTTTTAGTGTACTGATTATTTAATTCACTAATATCATTAGGAAAGGACTTTATCTCCTTAAAAACCTACCGTGAAGCTCAGCGAGCAAGAATCCAATTTGAGGGAGTATGTTTCCAACAGTTTTCTAGGATTTATATCAAACTTCTGTTGCTAATAGTCTCTTGTAGATACTGTTGAAGTGATTTTTTTTTATTTTGGAGTTTCTACTGACTATTAGTTTGAGTTGATTTTCTACAGATGAACTTCTATAGCTTTGTTTTAATTATTTATTACCACTTCCAACTTTCAAATATTAAGTTTACAATCCGGTCAATGTATTTTGAGACAATCAAAATGCTTATGTTTTAACAAATAGTTTTTCCCCTAGGTCTTGTCTTAAAACCTAAGTCATTTTATTTTCCTTGTTCATAATTATATTAATTTTAATTCACATTTCTTTTAATTGTCTGTGGTAGAAGAATGTAATAAGCTGTGTATGGCTTCATTGTACGAACTACCTAATATTCTTTAATTGCTTGGAGTACTGCATAATGCATTCATTCAAGCTACTCTTGAAAACGATAAACATTACATCAAAATGCTCTGCTACTAATTTTCAATGGATCCCTTACAAAATTATTTTTTCTTCTTAATTTTCTATCTAGCAAGAAATAATATTCGTGCATGCATATTTTTCGCACACTAAGTATATTCATTTGAAATTTTCCATTATTGCAAGCGTTTAAAACAACAAAAATTTCCAGGAAATGGAACAAAACAAAAGGCCATTTAAATGTAATTAAAATATACTGTTTTTGAGGTCGAGTGCTCTTTTTATTTTCACCAGTAAATTATAGAATTTATTTTAAAAATCACAATTTAAATAACACTTCAAATATTCTTCCTTTTTGCAATGGCATAAATTTAAATTTGAATGAAGTAAATCTCACATTTAAAAAGAAATTTATTTTTCGAAAATACTATCATAAAACCCAGAAAATACTCACCTTTCCTTAATAATATGAAAAGTATTAAATTTACAAAGAAACTTAAAAGTAAAATATAAATAAAATTTACCCTTAAGTCTTGAATTTTGTTTGAAAAGTAGAGTGAAGGAAAAGGAAGTCACCTGTAAAAATCGATCTGTTAATAAAAAGTATTCAATGTTAGTGAAAGAAATGTGTTAAATAAGTATTCGTGAATAAAATATTTAATTTAATATATAAACAGAACAAAACAAAACAGAAGACCAATTTTCCAAGAATGAGGAATATTATCAAATTTAGTATTACTTTGGAAGGTTCAAAAAATAGCTTAATATTGAAATCTTTACAATATATATATATATATATATATATATTCACGACACTGAACTAAATTTTTGAATTCGAGAATTGGGAATTGCTTTTACCAAGCGAATACTACATTATTGCCTAAAACACATTTTTCTCAGCACGACAGCAAAATTTTCAAACATTTTTTTCAAAATCACTTCGCTGAAAATGTTAAACATCTTTTGATCTATCCATTTCTTCCTATATAAAAAGTCCTATTGCTAGAATTTTTTACTTCATTTTATTTGAAATTTTTCTGTTTTGTACAACGTACTTTAAAATAAATGAACGAAAAAATAGGTGAACAATAGGTTTTTCACAAAAGGAGTAAAAATACATGTGTTACTATATTAATTTTATACTAAAGTAGCAACACTGATCCGAATGCTTATCTTTTGTTCTGGAATTAAATCTGATTAAGCATTCTTTTTTTCAGGAAAATACTATTAAAACATTCTAAAGAAAAATGAGAAATTAATAATTAGAATAATAAACATGGATAATTAATAATTAGAAATCAATAATTAATATTTTTTCCATTCTATGTAAATAATATTTTCATAATAATAATTTACTATCATTAAAATTCATTTGTAGTACCTAAATGTATGGGATGTTAATCAAAATATTTCTATTGTCTTTGCATTAAATATTTCCATTGGGAACAGAATGAAATGATTAATTTTATACTTTTATCAGAATGTTAAAGTCTTCAACTTTGTTATAGCTTTTCAACTTTTTTTTACCACTTTAGCTTTTTTGTCCTTTTCAAAAAGATAATGTTTCCGAAGCGTCGCTTCATTTAATGGATTTCCTTATGGTAACAGTTATGGACCTTTTAATTATAATTTTTTCTTTTCATTATTAATAAAAGTATTTTTCAATCTTTTCAGTTGTGTTATAAGTTCAATGTTCTTTTATATTTTTCTTTTTCTTCGAAATAAGTGGGACATATACATATTCTTTTATTTACATATTATTGCTTAGATAGTTACTTATTCAGCTAATATATATTTTTAAATCTTAAACATTTATTACATCAAAACATTTAGGTAAATAGTTTTTTTAAAGTTCATAACTTTTATAGCCCTACGAAGATTTTGAGTTTTCAAAAGGTTTAATTTTTTTTACGTGAAAGCCACTTTTTAGTATTACAATAAAGTGCATTTTATATGCCTCATGATTTATCCCGTGAAATATACCGGGTGGTTATAATTAAAGTTACACTATTTAGAGACCTGTAGAACCCGCTCTGCTTATCGGATTTTCATGAAACGTGGAATATATGCTATATAGATCATCGGGGAAAAGTTTTTGCAATAAAAAAAATAGTTCAAATTTAGACCACTAGGAGGAAATGTAGTGCCCAAACAAAGACAAAAATTATGTTAGAATGGGTAAAATTTATTCAATTACAGAACATGCTCAATATGTGCTCCATTGATATCAATAATGTGTTGAAAGCGCATTATAGCGTTTTCAATGAGGGATTTCACTCACGAGGGATTTCAGCCACATGGTGTATAATGGTAGTGTTCAAATCAGGTAAAGTCCTAATTCCTCCTCTATAAACATGATCTTTTAGAAATTCACACCACCAGAAATCACAGGGATTTAAGTCGGGTGAACGAGAAGGCCATGAATTCGTAAAATTTCTGGATATTACACGATTATCGCCAAAGTTAGCACTAAGCAGTGCTTGAACTTGGCACCCAATGTGAGGAGATTTTCCATCTTGCATAAAAATAGTGGTTTGCAAACAATGTCGTTCCTGTAAAGCAGGAATGACCTGCTGTTAAAGGAGTTCACTGCACCGTGCACTCGTGACAGAGCATTTTTAGGACCTTCTGGAGTGATAATTTCAAAGAAAAAAGGTCCGAGAATAAACTCAGCAGTAAATCCCCACCAAGCAGTCACGAAAACAGAATGCAGTGGTTGTTAATGCAGGACATTAAGATATGAAGTTCCCCATATCTGGTAATTTTGACTATTCACAGTTCCATCTAAATAAAAGTGTGCTCCTCTGACCATAGAATTTTCCAAGGCCACGCGTCATCAACTTCCATTCGCGCTAAAAATTGGCAAGCAAATTCAAGGCGTATTTGTGATTTTAAGGCTTTAGAGTTACATCACGTGGATCTTATACGAATACCATTTTAAAATAGATCACAGAATTTTTCGTACTGTAGACCAAAAAATCTTCAACTTGCGGGACACTTATTGACCACTTGCTGAAGAATAGATGGAACTGGAGGCTAATTCAACCACAGCAGTAGCAACTTCTTCGACAGTTTCAGTCCCAACCGGTATCCGTCCTCTTCCCCACATCCAAATATCCAGTCTCTAAAAATTTCATGGTCATCTTTCTCAAACCAATCCTCGATATGGGGCCTTTTCGCAGTTCCTTTAAACGATGATAGTCACTCAGAGCACCTAAGTGGTTGCTGCCGTTCTGATAAAACAGTTTTACCAGTAAAGTTTGATCTTTATTTTTGTTTGTGAGGGCATGATTAACGATGACAAATGAACGCTAAATGATTCTCAGGCTATGTCTTCAAATTTATATAGAGGTTTTATGGATTTGCATGAGGAATATTCGATAAAAGACAGTGGTCAAAATTTGTACTAATTTTTTTTTTATTGTAGGAATCTTTTCCCCATTGTCCATATAGCCTATATTCCAAGTTTCTTCAAAATCCAATATACAGAACAAGTTCTACAGGCCTCTGAATAGTGTAACTTTAATTATAACCCCCCCGGTACCTTTTGAATAAAAACACTGAAACGCATAAAGAAAATACATTTACAAATACTTAAACTTTGATTCCAAAGATTACCAACACATCACTGCATCATACTATGCTCTCGTGTCTTTCTTAGCATCTACTGAAATAAAGTGAAAAAATTATAAAAAAATCTAAAATACTCATCCAAAACACGAAATAAATTTCTAAATTTAGGTCTGTTCCACAGATTACCATATAGAGTAATCAGGCAACTTTTACTTAAGCCTTTATTTGGTATTAGAAAGTAGGAGAAAAATCGGTGTATTGGCAATGCTTTTATGATTCAAAGTTAAGGTTTCATCATCAGATATCATCACGCTGCTTTAGTCTGATACTGATTAAACGAACAAACAAAAATTTCCAAAGAGAAGAATTTTTGTTAAGTTTCGAATATATGCAAATTGAATTGCATACATTTTTGTAAATATAAATATTTATAAAGGAACACTGAGTAAAAAAAGAGGTGAAAGTAAAAAATAAGTAAATGCAAAATCGAGATATTGCAATAAATTAAAAGTTGTAAATATATGCTTTGATTTAGTATCAATGCAATTTATTTTTTTTAATAAATTGGTGGATATATATTCAGCGACACAATAACTAAATTCCTCGCTACAGTATCGTGTACAGATGATGACGCTCACCTTAATACGTAAAACTGAGATATGAGTTCTTCAATACTTTATATTTTCTAATAATGGCATTTTTTTTGCGACAAAAAGTCACCTGATTTTTAATTTCTTTCTATTATTTTTTTACAATAGTTCTTTCAAAAACCCGTAATCAAAAATTTTAATTAATTGAGAAAGAAGCCTTTTATAAGCAAAGCTTATGTTACAAAGACAATCTGCAAGATTTGTATTAGGTGCTAAGGTGTTAACCTTAAAAAGTGGAAAACAAATTATAATATTTATTTAATGATATATTTTTATTGAAAAGAATTTAAGAGAAAGGCCTTGAAGGACATTTCGTCATAATTTTTGTAATTTTAGTTACATATAAGTGATTTATTAATAGGATATTTACCTGAATTTTAAAATTCGCGAGACTCTTTTAAACGTGTTCAGAAATATTTGGTTAAATTATTCTTAACATTAAAAGAACATATAAAGCCCTTAGTGATACAGTACTCAATGCCAATTATTTTTTAATGTTATCATATTTATTATACTTAAAAATATACCAGTTTTTCACAATTCAAAATCACAAAAATGTTGACTGAATATATTTATTATTTCAAATGTGAATTATAAAATACAATCAGGAAAAAGAATTTTTTTTATTGACAAATATGCTTGGAAAGAATATTAATGTCTCGATACATAAAATTTAAAGTACCATTCAAGTATCTTCAATTGTTCAAATAATACTAAAGTAAGTAATTTTATGTTTCTTAAAAGTTATTTTACTCGATTCTAATTTCTGATTAATGTTATACTTATTATGCTGAATTTTCAGAAAAAGAAAGGAAAAATACATATTTATGTATTTTGTCTTTAAAGAGTAAAATTTACTTTTATTGTATTGAAGTTTTAAATGAAATTGTCTAATATTGTATTAAAGTTTTAAGAAAACCAAACTTTATTGTATTAACAGCTACTTTAACGTAAGTAAAATAATCATAATGAAATGATAATTTAAAAAAGCCAAGTAGAGAAAACTCGAGGATAATTTATTTTCTTTCATAAATAAAATGAATTAATTTCAATTAGGTATGTACTGAATATTAAAATTTTACTTAGGAATAATACATTAAAACTTTTGTTAAAGAACATTATATCTGTATATGCTGAAATTATAAAGGAGTTCATCCACCGAAAATTAAATCTCTACTTTTTTATGTAATCTCTTTTATTTTTTATAGCATTTGTACATTTTAATTACATGAAATATCCTAAGTTTTTATTTGATTTCAAAAACATGTAAATCAGCTATAACTAGATTATAAACTATTTCTAATTTAAATGAACTCAACATTAAAATACAGTCTCATTTGCTAACTATTAAACTTTGAAATCATCTCCATGTATCTTTTTTTAAGATACAACCCCGACAAAAATAAATTTTTCTTTTAATTTTCGTAGATACGCATTTTAATTTAAAGCTTTGACATCCTAAAGAAAATTAATTATTTTTGGTCAACTATTGAGCAGAATGTTTTGGAAATTGCAATTTTTTTGTAGTTATCAAACCTCAATTATTTTGATTATAGTTTGCTCTCTTGTTAAATTCACTATTTCTAATTTAAAACCAATTATCAAGTCTATTTGTCTAATTAATTGGGCTTATAGTAGCTCAAAGTTAAGGTAAGACTCTGTAACCTTCATTAAGTGATGTAAACTTTAATTTTATCAGGAGCTTAATTTTCTACTAGAAATGTTGTTTACAATTAGCAGTTGTAAGAATTACGACTGTTAATATCAATATTTAAAAATTTTAATAGATGGTTACGCTATTATAATATCAATATTTAAGGATTCATTAAAATTCATATTAATACTCGTTTACAATTATCAATATTATACATTCTTAAATGAAAGTTTAATTAGTTACTTAGATATTCCGAATATCATTGAGTTTAAATTAATTTGTAATATAGATCACTTATTTCGTTTACTCAATTAAAGATACAGCCTTCTAATATTTTTATTACGTTTCTGAACTAAAAATAAAGTTCAAATGAACTTCATATATAATAAAAACATTTTTACTAAAATTCATACAGAAATCAAAATATCTAAGGATGAATTTCATATTTGATGATTAATAAACGAAATTAATTCAACGAAATCATTGGTATATTTCAATTTCTTTTGAATCAAAATTAATTTTAATACCAATAATATATCACTACAATGACAGGTATAAAAGTTAATGATTTTTTCTTGATTATGCCGTTAAAGCTTTTTATTTTATTTTCTCATGTAGTGTAACTTTGTGACGCCCGCCCGACCCGGGCGTCCTCTTGTGCCATCACTAGATTCAATTATTAAACACTACGACACAAATAATTATAGAATCACCAAAGCAATTCTTCAACAATTTATTAGTATATATTTACTATGACAGAAATGGCTATGCTCTCAAGGGTAAGCTTTCTAATACCTTAGTTCAACCCACCAATAGTAATCTAACAGACTCTTACCACTAATCATTCCTCGACTGCAACTCAGACTCTGGAACAACTGTTGAAAACACTAGGCAAAATCCTTCTACAGCAATCTTTGCTCGAACCCTCTATTGTAAACTTTAATTCCTCCTTTCTCTTATCCAACACTTCAGCTTCACCTCTCCTACAGCCTCTCTCTCAGATCCTCTTTCAGAGACTCTTGCTACTTTCAGTCGTAGTTTATATACTTCCAAACCCAACAACTTCACTTCATTCCTAACTGCTTTACATACTAACTTTACGTATCACGTTTCATTTTTGGTTGGGCAAAGGTTGTTTAGAGAAAGCAATCAATCTCAATTTAAAAGTCCCCAAGGTTAGTGAAGAGAAACCGCGAATATCCCAATGTCACAACTTTATTATTTTATACCATTTCTACATCATCCTGCAAGCGCACATGCGTTTCCTAGAAGAAACACCAACGGAGTTTGCTGATGTACGCACTGGTTTTAAATGTGATTTTATTCCTCAAGTATTCCTGGTATACTAAGTCCTCCCTTTGGCGTGGTATAGAAGTTAAGGGAGGGAGGTGCCATCTCAGAAGTCGTCCTCGTCACTTGACCGAGTCATTTAGTGAGTTGTGAAGTGCAGATTTTACAGCCACTGTCTAGAGAATTTTGAGAAAGTAGCTGAAAATGATTCCATACAAAGTGCAGTTGTTTCAAAATCTGAGTGACATTGACAAGCAAAAGCTTTTCGAATTTTGTGCAAATTATCAGCTTCGTTTTAAAAACGATAATTTTAACGATGAAGCAACATTTCACATCAGTGGGAAGGTAAACAAGCAAAATTTTCGATTTGGGGCAACTCAGAATCCTAAATTCACAGAGCAACACGTGAAAGATTTCCCAAAGGTAAATATGCTCTGCGCAGTGTCCAGAAAGAAAGTGTTCGGTCCATTCCTTTTTCACGAGCAAACTGTATTGGTAACCACTTGTTTCGTTATATTAATTCTTTGGTTTTTGCCTCAGTTGAAGGATGACATTGACAATTTCATTGACAATTTCATTCTTCAATTGAAAGGTGCACCACCTCATTAGTCGGCTTACGTGCGAGATTATCTCGATGAACATTTCCCTAACTAATGAATTGGAAGATCCGCTGACTAGAACATGCCACTTACCCAATGGTCACCCAGAAGTTCTGACCTGACACCTTGCGATTTCTTCCTGTGGGGATAGGTAAAGAACAAGGCATTCGTCTCACCCCTCCCTATTGATCTAGTGGGGATGAAACAGCGTATCACAGCCACTATGATTCAGATACTTTAACATGCGTTTAGGAGGAAATGGATTACTGGCTCAATGTGTGTCGTGTGACAGAGGAGTCACGCATAGAACATCTGTGACTGTCTCTAACAAAACTTAAAATAATTCCATACAATTTTGTTGTAAAAGATAACATATAATATCTTACACTGTTCTTTATTTATAGTTCAATGAAACTGTGTACTCCTTTATGAATCCCCCTGTATAGTAGTAAGAGACCAACTGTAATTACTTTACTAGCAACACACGTTGGCTGCAGAGCCGTTGTTGGGCTCGTGAACAAAATGGCTGAGTCCTAGATGAATGGAAAAACACTGCTAGATCAGATGAGTCTTGATTCCAGTAGGTAAAAGCTGATTGTATGGTTCGAATATGGCTCAGACTCCATGAGACTATGGACCCAAGTTTTCAGCAAGATATTGTGAATGCCAGTGGTGGCTTCCAAATGGTGTAGAGTGTCTTTTCATTGTATTGATTGGGTGTTTTAGTCAAACTGAGCCAATGAAATTCTGAATATGAAGTTCAAAGTATGAATATGGTTTTTTCAGCTACTTGGAGATCCTTTTCGGCCCTTTATTTATTTTTCATATACCAAAACAATAATATATTTTATACAGGATGTCAATGAACTGGACTACAATAATTAGCATTACGTTTAAGACATATTCAGAACAATTAAAGCAAATTAATTCGCTACTTAGGTTGTAAGATATACCGTCGAGCAAATGTGAAAATCGAAATATTAGTGCGCAAAATCTTGTATTGGCAGTAGTTTCACAATTATGAATGTCTGTAAAGGTATTATGTTCTCATATTTCTTCAAAGTACTTCCAAAGACTTGTTTAGTTAATGCCACATCAAACTGCACCACTTCGCTGTGTAAAAGGAAGTTCCAGATGATATTGAGAGGTATATCTCAACCTTTTTTTTTTTTTACTACAGTGAACTACAAGCAGAAGATAGTGCATACAGAAAATGTGTGTTATTTAAGTCTATTTAAACATGCTCATATATGTTTAATAAACATTTAATTCATACCAAAATTTGAAAGTTAAGAACCAGCTTAAAGTACTAGTGATATTTCTGTACAGGAATATTTTTGATGATGGAGAAAATTTTCCACATCATCCCTTTTCACACAATTTTTATTCGGTTTAAATAAGAAATGTCATTTATTGTCAATGTCATTGGAATGTCTTTTTCTAGCAAATAAGTTATATAACTATTTGAAAGTGTTACACATAATACATTTATAATACTAGATAATTTTAGAAAGTAAAAGAATGAATTAAATTAATAGATGATGTGTAATATTACAATGTATCATTCGTGATATTTTATCATTTGTCTTGTATTAATATTTAATCCTCCAAATATTGTTAATAATGCAGAATACCTTTCTGAAAAGAATATTTATTAAAATAAATATTTGATACAAATGTATCACAGGTGTACATCATTCTGTAATAAAAGGTCAGACTTAAAGTGTTATGTCAAAAGGAATTGGAATGAATGTAAAATTTATTAAAAGCACGATTTTTTTTTTAAAAAAAAAACATGAAAATTACTATATTGTTCGTATTCCTAATTATGTTTTAATGAATGATGATTTTAAAAAACATTTCTTTTAAAATGCTTCCGATAAAGTATTATATGTAAAGTTTATAATTAAGATAAAGTTGTGTCAAGTATGAAATATTCATTTCTAAATCTTGTACATAAATTTAAATGTTTGTCAGCTTGTGTGCCCGTTTTATGAATTTACACCGTTGATTGTATTGCTGCAAATCTTAAGGGTGCTCCTGCTAATGTGGAAGGAGGTTCTAGAATAATTGTACCAAAAATGGATTTCAAAATATGGACAATACAACACACCAATTTAATTTTTCGATATCAGTTAAGAATTACATTGTCACAATAGTTTTTGTCCCATAATGAAGTTATCTATCAACATGTATATATGTGAGGAAAAGTTTGTGTACTTATGTAAGTGTTGTGCGTGCAGACCAAGTAACACAAAAATCGGAAGGCACACATACACGAAACTTGGTTCGTTGAAAGTATGGGTGATTATAATGATTGAAGTGATTTATTTTTTCAAATTAGTTTTATATAGGTTTTGAAATTTAATACTTAACTTAATGATAAAGCTGGGAGTGAATGTGAGTAAATGTTGAAGTTTATGGTGCAGGAGCCAAATCTGACTAAGCGTCACATGATTACCAAAATATTAAACTCCACTGGAAAGAAAGAAATCTAGATGCCCCTAATTACCTAAAACAATTTGATAAGAACGGATATATACATCGTTGGATAGACTCCTGAGGTATTACAAATAAGGCCGATTTTGACATCTCTGCGCATAATTGTGGCAGATATTACACGACGTCATAGTCTTCGTTGCTTTTGGCTATTTATATTCCTACAGCTTTTTGAAAATTGTTACTTTTATATGTTTGTTCCATGTAGCAGGATGTATTTATTTGTCGATTGTTATTCGTATTCATTTGATTTTTTCCCCTGCAGAATAACAATTCTTTTTTGCATAAGTCTTTTTATAATATATGATTGAACTTATTAGCAATATTACAATATTTTCAGCAATGGTTTTCTATAGAAGCATCTGTGGCATTGATAATTCTTATACCTTCACTGAAATATGATGATTGAATCCATAATACTAGCATAAATGCTCATTTTCAACTCCAAAGTGTGGAACAATATTATAATTACATTACTTTCCATTTTTTTTTTTTTTTTTTTGTTTTTACAAAAAAAATGGAAACTTTCTTTTTTTTTTCCTATGATTTTTATTGTTGTTTGATTTTTAAATTGCTAAAAAAATTGATACTTTTTAATTGTATTAAATTAATACTATGTTAGATGCAATTTAGGACATTTTTATTTTCTTTAGAATTTTTTCTTTTGATAATATTTGCCATTTTAAGCGAGATACGAGCACGCGCACACACACACATATGTATATATGTTAGATAGTGTCTTTAATTTCCTACATTGAATTTACTATGCAAAACATTCGAACTTTAAAACCATCCTTTTTATGTATTAGACAATTTAGGAAAACGTAGGAAAAATTTTGATTTTACATATAAGTGATCAAATTGTGATTTTATTTTTACCAGACAAAGCTGAACTCATTCACCCCTATTTTCAAAAATACGTTTCGAGATGATGATGGTTATATCGTGTTTAAGATTGTGATATCTTTTTAGGAATTATTTTCGTAAAACTTTGTTCCTCAAACAATCCGATAGAAAAAGTCAACGAATACTCAGATCAAGAAATATTAACTATTAACTTAATGAAAACGATGTAAATTGTCATAAGTGTAATAAATGTATGCATATGTTACATAATTTTTTGGTAGTCGATTTCTTAAAAAATCTTTGGTTGACTCGTTCCCTTGATCTGAATCTTCTTTGATGGCCTTTACCATTGATATAATGAAATAATGTAATTTATGAAAATAATCTCTAAGCAATGGATGCTTCTGAAAATTATAATATACAAGAAGAAACTATCAACATCTTAAAGGCGTTTCTTGAAATAACGCGAATTAACTCAGTTTTGCGTGCACAAAAGTAACGAATATTCTCATCACTTAAATGTAAGTTAAAAATATTTTTAACGTTATATTAAAAGTGTTTTTCACAGTAAAAATAAAAATAATTGTTTTAAAGCTTGATATTTTTATATCATAAATTCACGACTCGTCATTACAGAACGTTTATGACACCATGTATAAACGTTATATATATATATATGTATGAAATTAAAAGAAAAATTAAATTAAAATAAACAATTTAAATGAACTTATTAAAAATAGAAGTAAATATTAAAGAAAAATTGTATATAATTTTCAGTTATTATTAAAAAAAGAAAAAGGAGAGAGAGAGAAAAAAAAGACATGATTTCTTAGACGACAGAAAAATTTGATAGAGAGGAAACAATCAAAGTTTTTGTATGTCTGGTTGCATACACTTGAAAGAAGTATTAAAAAACTACGAAACACATAAAACAGCTAAAATACAAGAAGTTTCTTCTGAGAAAATACCAAACACATAAAGCATGGCAAGTGAAGGGAAAACATCATGAATAAGTACAGTGTAAATGTTGTAAAATCAATGGAAAATGGGAAGAAAAACCGCGAAGAAAAATGAAGTATTACATTTTTAAATTATGAATCTGATTGAAGACAGATTTGCTTGATTAAACTCTATCTACTGGCTAAACTTTCCCTAACAGAAAAAAAGTTATATAAAGAGATGGTATTTAAAATTAAATTCACAAAATGAAATATATATATATATGTGCGTGCGTGTGTGTGTGTGTAATGATATCCCTCTTAAATTTAATTAATTTAATAATTTCCCTATATTTCAACACTAACAAGGTATTGTTTTCATCGTTATATCGTGATCCAATTCCTTTAATCTTTTAATTTATGCGATCACCTAGTTTCAAATATGTCTGGATCAGCATTTCCCTCGCTCTGAACTAACAAGGATATTCCCTATCCGACCCTCATTATCCACGTAAAATATCTAAAGATCCTTACATCTATTACCATGTGATCAGAATAGTCCTTTATTTATCTTCCTTAGAAAAACAAACATGGAAAGTACTGTGCCACTTCTTACCCAATTACCAGATTTAGTGAACATGTGTATCGTCTATCACTCTTTTAGTGCATTTGCCTCCCTCTCGTGTGAACATTAACAAATTTGTAATTTATTGAACTTAAATTTCCTTTTTATGCCATGATTGTTATGATTTAAGTAAAAATCATGTTATCAGTTCAATATTTAAAGATGTGTCCAATTTTCATTATATTAGCTTGTATGATAGCTCTGTGTAACCATAAAAAGTGTTAATTAAAATTAATTCTTGCATTGCATACACGAGCTTAATAATGGCGAGGCACTTAATATAAGGGTGACACTCTTTAATTGACTATATGTAATAATGGACTTGATGTAATCACAAGGAAAGCAGACGATTTCCTTTTAGTTCTGTAGGAAATCGAAAAAAAAAAAACAACTATTAGTAGACTTAAAGAGACGGTCAACGACCGAGCAAAGTTCTATCGCAACCAACACAAAACACTGCAGTCGTCAATCGAAGGACTAAGAAGCACGAACCGTTCCAGCAGCCGGTGTTGAACTTCAGATGAACAGTGATGAAAGATGCAAAGAGAATCTACGAAAGCGGGAAATGCTTGGACCACAACTGCATTATTGGCAAGAGGAATAAGAAAATCTCCGAACCGATATGTTGTGCACTTTAGATCTTCTTGCTATTTATAACAGCGGAGTCTCTTTAATTTTCACCTATCTTCCAGAATCTTATGGTTTGTACACGTGTGTGTTATATTATCTCTAAAGTGTTTGAGGCTTAGAGGAAATAAATTAACTACTAAAAAGAAAGTTACTTCGCATATTTTTCTCAACATAAATTTATCCAGAATGAGGATGTAGCTAAATATTTTCATAGTATAATAAATTGTTAAAGACAGTAGACTTTCACCTCAAGTAATTTTAGAAGATTTTACAAGTAGATTGCTTACACATTAGAAGCAATTAGTAACAATAATCCCGTCTAACTCTCAGTCAGAATGGCTGACAGTAATTACAAAAATTTTGAAAATGCAAGAGTCTACTCCTAGACTAAATAGGGTTAGAAATAATGAATCAATAATAAGAGCAAGACAAAACTTTTATCTTAAACCACTTACACATTTTATAAACAGGAAAAAATCCACATTTATATCTTGAGCGTAAAATTATTTCAGACCAAATTCCCTAAATTAACTAAGGTACATGTACAAACAATTTCATTAATCTTCGAGTCCAAAATTTGGAAGTACAGGATTTTGACTAAGTCATAATTCTCATTTTCAGCAGAAATTACTACATTTCTCCAATGGAATTTGTAAAAGACAAGACATTTAAATGCATATCCTAGGACACAACTGTGTCCTTTGAGACCGCCAAACTTTTGAGTAACTTACCAATCAATAACTATATTTTCTCCGAGTGCAGGAAATCTTCTTAGCTCTGAACAAAGTCCCTTAGAAATTCAAAACACCTCTACTTAGGCCCATGTCCAGATACAATAGCAATTACGTGTATCTCCGTACACTTATCAACATATTCACATAATCGAACTTCACCAATACTATTTATATATTTTATGACAATGTCAATGTCATTATCAATACAAGATCCACACTCTGCTAATTAATTAATTAATTATTATTTTCAGAAGATATGAATAATTAATTAATTAATAATCTCTTCAGATATTTTCTGCAAACTTAAGCCACTGAGGAAGAATACTTGGCTTATTAGTGGAAATCAAAGCCATGGCAAATTCCAATTTACATATAGTTATGATACTTGCTTAAAAGTTAGAGAAATGAACAGAAAAAAAAAATTATACATTGTTGGAAACGATATATCTTGTACCATCTTAGGAAACAAAGAACACAGAAGATACCCAGAATAGTAGTCAATACCTCAGAGGAAATTTTTCTGTTTTTGAATGTAAAAGTATTACCTAATTATGTTTTGTACCTTGTATCTGAACATCCATACATTTTTTTCAAAAAGTAAATATGATGTTGGCCGAATTGGAAAAGAACCGTCTAGATAAAAATTATCTCTGATTTACCAGTCTCTCAAAGAGCTCACAGAACATCAACCACTAGTGAAAATTAAATTAATAAGCATATAAAGAGCTTATTGAATGCAGGATTAATTAAAGAATCCAAAAGTAATTAATCTTTACCTCTAGCTTTAGCCTGTGAAAGAAATAAAAATAGAATAATTAAGTTATATGCATTGATTATCACATGGTGAAGTTCCTTTATTAGACTGATGTTGAAACTTTGCCTAGAATAGATACACTATTATACACAATGACCTATGCTAAAATTTTATCAAATAGGGACCTTGCATCTGTGGTTACAAGCATCCCCTACATACTTATTCCTTAAAGAGATAGATAAATCGAAACTTGCTATTGTTATCACTGAAAGTTTATTTGAATTCCAAGATTTACCTAGAGTCTTTGAAAATGGACAAGTAATATTTAATCACACTATTCTCAGTGTTCTAAGCAAAGTAAAGTTTACAAAATTTGCCTGAAAAATTTTGAATGACATAGTGGTTTTCTCTAATTCATTAGAATACTATGATCATCTAAAACAAATATTTCACATGTGTCAAACAGAGAACATTAAATTTAAAGTATTTAAATGAGTTTTTGCAAAAGATAAAATTTATTTCTTGGATTATGAGGCTAAAGAAAAATACACCTCTGCAGATATCTATAATATTGAAAGCATTACGAAATTAAAACCACCAAA
Source organism: Nephila pilipes (assembly GCA_019974015.1). Classification (NCBI taxonomy): domain Eukaryota; kingdom Metazoa; phylum Arthropoda; class Arachnida; order Araneae; family Nephilidae; genus Nephila; species Nephila pilipes. Next base: position 1,106 of record BMAW01058323.1, on the reverse strand, counting down.
AATTTAAACAACTTTAATTAACTTTAAAACAACAAAATTTTCTTGTTTTTGTAAATGTATATAATGAACTTATTGATTCTTATGCTAAATGTAGGGATCCTTTACACAATCTTCATAAAAAAAAAAAGAATCAACAATAGATACGGACAGATAAAAGTGAAAAAGCTTTTAAATTTGTGAAAACCAAATTAATAACTTAATCCGTGTTACAATTAATTGCATATTCCAAAATTACCCGTTTATATATTTTGATGCCTCTCAAGTAGCAATTAAAGTCCTTTTAAAGCAACTCGATAGTTCTGGTAAATTATAATCAATGTCATATCATTCTAAGATTTAAGAAAATATGAACAAAATTATTATAAAAGAGAATTGGAATATTTGGCTGTAATAAATGTTCTTAATAAATTACTTACACAGAAAATAATTCCTAATACATACAGATCATGCTGCCCTCGTCTTTTGGCTAAAAATATAACGCATTTAAGAGGTCGATTAATTCGATAGTCTTTTAAACTAAGCATGTTTGATTATGAAATTAATTACTTAAAGAGAGCAGCTAATGTTGATGCTGATATGTTATCAAGACATCTTATTGCCCAATGTATCCAACACTCTGTGCACTTACTTGAAATGAGGATGAAATAAAGCGTTATCAAAATTTAGTAAATTTAAATATTTCAAAATATAAAAATGTTAATGATGTACTTGAACTTAAAAAGATAAATTTGGTTAAAACAGCTGTACCTTTTTCTCGCAGGAAAATGTTTTGAAATATGCTCATGAACAATTTGAACATCCAGGTACTCAAAACGTGATATATTTAATTACTAACTAGTATTACAGGCCTCACATTAATCAAAATATTTCTGCTTTTGCCAAATAAATGAAAAAAGGCAATAGAGGTTTGGTAACTTAAAGATTGACTCTTCCATAGATCAACTTTTGCAATGTCTTTCTGCTGATACTGTTTAGGATTTAATTATTTTAATTCAAAAAAACATATTGATTCATATAATTGATCATACAACTAGATATGTTTGGGCTTTTCTCCCCCAAAATGAAGATTCTGAAATTTATATCAATATTATAAAACAAGTTTTTTA
>BMAW01058320.1:0-20062 GCA_019974015.1 Nephila pilipes | reverse complement strand
TTTTTTTTTTTTTTTTTTTTTTTTTTTTTTTGGCTGAGCGTTAAATCAGTGAAACTGAACAGGGTAGCCACATTTGGCAAAATACTGCCAAATAATTCTTGTCGCCAAGGGTAAACCTTTTCTGAATTCTGGTTCCCATTTTTTTTAATAAAATGACTTACAAACTTTCAAATGCATGTTTTGATTTTATGAGTATTATGAATTTCTTAATATGCTCACAAATGTATCTTTTTAAGTAAATTTTAAAGTTAAAAATAACTAACAGTTTTAACTAATATTTCAATAATTTTCTTTAATATACTTTGCTACCATATAAAAACGTTATTTTTAAAAACGTTGGTTTTTATATCGAATTATTTATTTTTATTTATTTATTTTTTTTTTGTAAAAAATTATTTTCGAGATCTCGTAGTCAATGAGGTTAGTTGCGCGTTCAATAATTTTGTATTAGTCACATTTTAAGATTCATAAAAAAATTTCTTGTATAATAGGTTTTCAACATAATGAAAAATAACGTAGAAAAAATAAAAGAAACAAGTCTTATACGATCGTAGAAACTCAATGTTATCGAACGAATTCTGGAAGGAGCAAGACAAGTGGAAATTACCAAAAAACTTAATCCATAAGAATCTACACTATGTGGATGGTTTAAAAAAATGAAGTTAAAATTTACCAGTTTGTTGATAAAATTGATAATGATAATAAAAAAAAAGTCCAGAAAAAGGGGTAGGTTGGCTGAAAAAAGTAATCTGAACAATTGTATGTTTTTATTATTTTTTGCTTAGTTTATATTAATATTATAACTCTAGGTTCACTTATCTCCAGATGTTAACTTGGTTCTACAGTATGCATATATTGGCGGATAGGAAAATTATGTACAGAAAAGAAAATTGTTAAAATTTCTGAAACAAAACGAATGATTTATTTCAGAGTGACATAGTTACTGAGTAACGAGCTCAATAAGGTGTTGACCCACCTCTAGCCAGGATGCAAGCTGTCATACGATGTGGCATAGAGTGATAAATCTCCCTGGGGGTCTCCTGCGGTATTTTTTGCCAAATTTACTCCAATTGTCGGGCTAGGTCATCAACATTCCCTAGTAGATGCAGTCTCCTTCCCATCATATCCAGACATGCTGACTAGAAAGTATTTGACAAGCTGTAAGTCAATTCATGGCAGCACCTACCGTATGCGGTCCGGAATTATCTTGCTGAAAAATAAGGCCAGGGTACTACAAAAGGAATGGTAGCAAAACAGGTTTCAAAATGTCGTTGACGTACCACTGTAAGTGTGCCTTTATTGATGACCAAATGGGTGCGGCTATCAATGAAAATGGCAACCAGACTCCTGGTTGAGGGCCTGTGTGGTATGCAATAGTAAAAGCAGGATGATCACGTTGCCCTAGGCGTCTCCAGACACGTCTTCGATGATCGTCAGTTGGAAGCAGGATTCGTCACTAAACACTATAAGTCCCCAGTCATCATCATTCTAACCTGATGGAGCCAAGCACCACTGTAATCTGTCTCGACAGTGTGCAGACCTGAGTGGCAGGAGGCGTAGCGGTCGGTAAGAGCACACATTTCGCTCTATCTTCCGTCTGTGAATGGTCATGGAGGACAATCGTGTGGGGTCGAACGCCTGATGGTTGATAGCGATGAATCAAGGGCTGTGACTGCTGATCTGATAATCACTCTGTCCTCCCGATCTGTTGTGGCCCTAGGTCAAACGCTACCATCATGACGATGAAATCTGCCATTATCGACCCATTCTTGCCAACATCTTTTAATCGCCACATCGTTTCGACCCAAAGGACTAGCGATTCTCCGATTTTTCCAACCTGCCTCTTTCAATCCAATGATACGACTTCTTTCTAACTCTAACAGTTGCTCGTAATGAGCTCGAATTTTGCGGCGAGGCATTTTTTTCAGTCGTTGAAAGGTATCTAAATCGCAATGCAACAGAAAATTTGATCATCCGATTGAGAATCACTTCTTATATACACCTGCAGAGTGCGCAGCTCCGATGCGCTGTAGCTCCCTCTATTCATTCATTTTAATCATTTGCAAGTTCGGTCCAAATGTCTTTCCATTCGAAATTTCATTACAATTGGGCAACTTCTTGGTGCATGATTTTTTTTTTTTTTTTTTTTGTTATAGAGTGTATATACATTCGCACTGCCCAATAGAAATAATGCAAGACCTTGAAAGAGTAAAGTAAAATATTACAAATTTTGGTACACAAACAGAGAATGCTTATGTAAACAAGTAATTTCACTTGCAAGTTGATTATCTAACGGGTTCAGAAGGAAGTTGGACCACCTCCCGCTGCGATACAAGCAGCAACCTTATAAGGTACAAATTTAATTAGAATGCCAATAATGCCCCGAGGGATTGAAGCCCATATGTTCTCAACTAACCTCCATAGCTCGTCCTCCTATTGAGGCTGAGGCAGATCAAGAAAAAGACGAAAATCACGTACCAGATATGCTCAATTGATGAGAGATCAGGAGACACTGTAGGGAAATGTAGCCATTGGGCATATTGCAAGGCTTATCTTCTGATGAATATCATTTGCTTCCGCTTGCTTCCCTACTGAAAAATACAAGTTTGCTAACGCTGAATGTAAGGTAGCTCAACCAGCTGCAGCACCACATCAACGTATCGTCGCTGGTCAATGTGTATTTAATACGAAGTAGAGATGACCTATTGCATTTGATGGCATGCAAAACCATTATGCCACGTTGACGAGTATTAAAAACTCCTGGTTAGTGTCGAGAATTGTTGATTGTGAGACTCCCACCACATCTCTCCAGACGCTTTGATCCGTACGTTCAGTTATGCATTTAGGTGGACCTAATCATTTACGATGATTTATATTTCGTTCTTTGATCCAGCTGGTTAAAATTCTATGCTCAGTAGATAATACAGAGCATTTTAGTAGCAATACAACGGTAATACCAACCTGACATTCATAAGCCTACGATTTCACCTCTTATACAATCGTCTGATTACCAGAACTGACGTCGATAACGTCATCTAGGCATCTCTTACTCCATACGTGTCTTCTGGAACGAAAAACTTCTCAAAATTCTAGATCCCCTCAGGAGACAGAGAATAGAGACTGTTGGTTCATCCGCGTTTACCTACTCCTTTATTCCGCGTTATAGCCATAACCATATAACCTACATTTCATACGTTCTGCATGACTCGATTACCAACATATCCTTCAAAACTTGCATGTTTGCACGGAAGAGTCTTCAAGATATTGTATTTTCTATATCGAGCATATATATATATATATATATATATATATATATATATATATATATATACTGCTGTGAAAAACTTAAGCAACAATGTAAATTTTAAGCAGATAGCCATGAAATTACAGAAAAGGGATTATTGCGATCAGTACAATGAACACGTAATTCAGCAGAAAGGTTATGCGTATGCAAGTGTCAGGAACAAGACGTCATAGGTGACGTGAGTGTACGCAAAAGCGTGCGGTCGGCGCGCACAGCTCACGACTACAATAAAAGGAAGAACAGAGGCGCAATCAATGATATTCGCTGAAAGTGTGAGTTCTTTCGTGAATATGGCTAGAAGAAATCACCTAAACTACTTAAAGCTTAGAAAAATGATTGGAAAGCTGGAGGAAGGGCGTAGATTGACCAGTGTAGCTGAAGAGTTCAGAATCAACAAAAGTGTCGTTTCGCACGCTTGGAAAGCCTTCCAAACCATAGGTACAGCTGTTAGAAGGGTTGATGGTGGCCTCCCTAGGAAAACAGCTGTAGTGGATGACAGATACATCGTACCGCAAGTTAAAAGAGCCCGATATCAGTCAGCAAGCGCCATTTGCTCAGAGACTGTGTACAGCAACAGGGAGAGAAGTGTCGCGGTTTACTGTGGCCAGACGCCTTCACAAAAGTGGCCTATTTGCCTGCCATCCTTAACGATGCATCCTTTTGAAAGTTGGCCATCGGCGACATCATTTAGAGTGGTTTAAGAAGCACAAAAACAGGACATCTCATCAATTGAGTCGTGTCTTCTTTACGGATGAGAGTCGTTTCAGAGCCACAAGGGATTCTCAACGTGAGTTGGTTTGGAGAGAGGTAGGGACACGGATTCTCCTAGTAACATCACGGAAAGAAACCGTTCCGGTGATCCTGGAGTTTTCGTGTGGTGAAGCATTATGCTGAATGGGCGGACTGAGCTCCACGTTTTGACAGAAGTTCTGTAACCGGAGATTGCTATTGTAAGGAGGTGATCCTTCCCTATGTGCTTCTGTTTAGGGGTGCTATTGGACCAGACTTCGTGTTTATGGATGACAATGCATGGCCACACCGGACTGCTTATGTTCTTCAGCTCTGAATAGTGAAGATATCACTTGAAGGGATAGTAAGCGTTCTCCCTTGATTTAAATTCCATAGAACATGTATGGGATGCTTTGGAAGACACCTTGCGGCACGATTACGTTCTCCGAGCAATATCCAATAATTGAAACAGATGTTGATTGATGAATGGGCACTTTTTCCTCAAGAACTGTTCGACAATCTAGTGCTGAGAATGGAGAGACTGTGCGATGTAACCTTGCAGTAAGGGTAGAGCATATCCCATCTAAAGAACATCTGCTTTTTGTTCTTCCTCTTGGACAGACATTCAGGTGTAACGATGCTATGAGTTGAATAAGGCCTTCTTTTGTTTGATTCCATACAGTATGCATTGTATTCATTTTTGCGCAACTATGTTTTCGTCATCGTTTAAGTAGAAAATGTTGTCTCGTATTATGAAGTTTCGACTTCTTTCTTTTGATTTCAAATTTTATTCAGTGATTTTTTTAAAATAAAAAATAACCTTCTTTTATAATAATTTCCATATGATACGACTGATCATAACTTCTTATCTATTAAAATATGCTAAATGATGTTAATAATTGCAAGGACTTACGTATGCCTACATTTCAATTTCTAAACACATTGTCAATGCCTCTCATTTTCACAACCTATCTTATAGTTCATTTAAATGCAGAATATATACTATTAAATATACTGTATAATTTTTACACGTAACTCTGCACAATTTACAAGAATCTGAGTTCGAGAGACTAACTGTTTCAAGCCTTTGGCTATAATATAGTTAATCACTAGAATTGTTATCAGCCGAAGTATTATTTTAAAACAACTTTAGTCATATTTTAAACTTAAAGATTATGTAAAATGATTGCATAACTGAGCGATACATTATAGTTTATATAGATAAGGTATATTGAATTCTTAATGGTTGTTTCTTAGAAATGTAGATGACACTTGACAATTATCATTGTCGAATAATTAAAAGATAAATTTTTGAAAATCGAATTGCATCCAGAATGGACATGGTGGAGAACTTCTGTCATTAAAGTTTTTTTCGTAATATTGCTTATGATATAATGTTGTTCTTTTAAAATCTTTTCTCTTACTTACTGGTTGATTGATTGTTTATCAACGTCTCACTTACAAGCTATTGAGCACTATTGGTTACGGACTTCGCAACTTTGATCCTCGTTCAAGTGACGAGGGTGACGTCTCAGGAAGAAACCCACTCTTTGAACTTCCACACCATCCCAATATGAGGGCACTGAGCCTTTTCAGACTTAACATGCATCAATCCCCTTCCCCTACACTACGGGCCATTAATGACATCCGGACTCGAACTCACAACTCTTTGTAAATAGCGCTAATTATGAGATCGTGACGATAACCATCTTTTTTCCTAATATTACTGTACTAAAGTGATTTCTTTACAATATTTTTTGCTGAATTTAAATAATTAATTACATTTTTGTTGAATTTATATTTAAGAATGTGTTTGTTGTTGTTGTTGCTGCTGATTAAATCTTAGCATAAATTGATTTTTTTAAAATAATATCCCTGGTAAAAATTTAAATATTTTGTTTTATCTAATGTGCTAGTAAATTTATTCTCGACTCTTAAATTCTTATGCTTATTATTGCTTTCAATAAAATAATTTATTAGTTTTGAAATGTTTTTAAAGGTACTATTAATAATTTGGTAATACTAAGCCTTTTCCTTTTATAAAGCCATCCAGTTCCAATCAAATTATTAATTATAACTAACCGTTAAAAAATTGTAAAGTGAATCAAATTTACTCGAATAAAATGCAATGATTTACTTTAATCACAATAATGAAATAAGTTGACTTCAATTATAAGATAACAGCAAATTCATAATTAAATATTCGAAAGGTATTATTCCTTATTTCTTTTCAAAATTTCACGCTAACAAAACATGTATTAGTACAATATCTAAAATAATTTTAACTTTTACAATTCTTTCTTGTATTTTTTATCAAGTAACAATACTGTAATGTCAGAGAAATAATAATATTTAATCATATTTAAAAGAAATTTATCTTTAATAAAAATGTTGAATATTTAGTTTTAGAAATAATTTGTTGTTTATTCTGATTTTAATTAGTATATATAATATGAATATTAGAAAAACAGATTACGTTTCGGTAACGTGCCACGCTTTGCTGAGAATTTAATTTAAATTCCTTCGCCTCTGAATATTTTTATTAATTTTAAACTAGAATTTTATTACACATTAAATTTTCTGTTATGATCAGGGTTTGATAAACAATATGTAAGACTGAATATGTAATTTTATTACAATTGGTCAGTTATAATCAGATCGTATAGGTAAAATTACTGTCAAAAATAAATTTTTACATTTTAGAAGGTAAGTAATTAGTATGACGTGTATTCTGTTGCTTCTTTATAAAACAATAATGGGTAAAAGGCCCTGTTATTCTGCAAAAGAAGAAGACATTCTGGTTAATAAGCTCCCGACATTACCACGATTTTACTATAGCTTTTACGATGGATCGCGTTTACAAGTAAATGAATGTATCAAATAACTAGGATTATCTTTAATTGCTTCCAAAGAATGATATTAAGTATGTTTTTTCATAATATTAATTCGTGATTATTTTTACTAATTTTTTAAAAACACTTTATTCTGATTGAAATATTAAAAAAATTACCTCTTTTTCTGCTGTATCTCATCCTCGTGATATAACAGACTCTTAATTTTTTTTTTTGATGCGTATCACAGACTCTAATTTTTTTGATGCGTAGACATGCATTAGTACTCGATACGTCTGTTGTTGGTTTCTTACCCTTCTCGTCTAGCATCCAGTTAGACCAGATCCATGAGATCATTGATGAGAGAAAAGTCTTCGGCAGTCGGACTCTTTCTCCCGAGAGATCGAGGAGTGTCTTTCTACTCCGTGTCCCGTGGAAGGGGACAGAGAGTAGTAGTGACCTTGGATGCCACTTCTGATTCGAACCCTGGACCAGTGGCTCCGAAGAAAAGTTGACCGGTCGCTTTTTGTCATGCCCTAACCAAATAGGCTGAAAAGACGTTTTATCTAACTAGAAAAGTTTGGCGTTTTAAATTCTGGCGCTGTTGTAGAAGATAGTCGCTGCATACTCTCCCTCCAGTATCATCGTGATGATACGAAGGGAAACATTGGTATTTTTGCTCAGTAGGTTACTTTTGATTTTTTTCAGCCATTTCTGCAATTGATATACATCCCGTCCCTGTTGAATTGATTTTTACTTGGGACAGTTTCCATTTGATTCATCGGCTGTCTCTTGTTGAGTGTCGAGTCTCGTTGACACGTGCGCCATTTCCAGAATATCACTAGTCGTGATTTGTGTGTGTTTGTCTTAGTTAGGCATACAGAGGCAAGTGTTTTGCGTCGGGGGCATTGCAATCAGTAGGTACAGGCAGTGCTGCTATCTAGTAATCACGTCTGAGTCACCACTTCGGTGGCCGGACTCTTTCTCCCGAGAGATCGTGGGATGATTTTATACCCCGTGTCCCGTGGAGGTGGAGAGAGAGAGTAGTTGAGACCATGGATGTCGCTGCTGTTTCGAACCCTGGACCAGTGGATCCGATGAAAAGTTGACCGGTCGCTTTTTGTCATGCCCTATCCAAGTAGGCTGAAAAGACGTCTCATCTGGCTAGTTAAGAAAGGCGTTTTAACTTGGCGCCGTTGCAGGAGAGAGTCGCTGCAAGTCCTTTACCGTATCTGGATAGGTGATGAAGTCCAACATCATCAAATTCAAGCATGCAAATGTTGTGAAGGGCTGGCGTTTTCAGCCCCAAACGATCTGATAAAGAGAAAGGCCTTCCTGCTGTCCAAGAATCTTGCCTTCTTTAGTCTTGAGAAGGTCTTCTTGTCAGATTTATCTCCCGAAAACACAACCGTTTCGTTGAGTGAAGAAACAAAACACCAGTCTCATGGACAGGCAGAGTTTTAGTTACATCTTACTTAAACATCTTATGTATGGAATGAAAGTTCGAGGTTGTTTAGGGCATTCTCTGTTGGAAAATAACTAGTTGAACCGTCTTTTGGCCTCTTTCATCTCATTTCCATTTACTTTCAAATAAGGAAGTATTCACTGATCGTGAATGTCGTTCTGCAGAGAAAAATATTTCACGTGACGTAATATACTAGTACCATCGCCGAATTTCAAATTCTTTTTTTTTTTTTTTTTCCAAATATTCAAAAGAGCTACAATTCAGCCCCAAACAAGCTGCAAAAGAGAAAAGCCTTCAGATAAAAAAAAATTCAGATGTTTTTGTAATTAGTTTTGGTATCAATTGCTCCTATGTCGTCCTCAGTAGCGATAAGTTAAGAATGAAGCACCAAACTTGAATTTAGATTGCGGAGCTTAATATACTCTCGTCCTCTCTACTGAAAAGCATCTTTCAGATTCTACTTCGGAAATATTCAGTGTCGAGTGGAGTTAGGAACCATCAATACAGAACGTATAACAATCATTCTTATTAGTTTATAAAATAATCGCTGACATTCTCAACCAATTGTTGAACATGTTTTTAAAAAAAGTTAGGAAAAGCCTTTTTTCGAGATCAATCTTGGAACTATTGTCACATACGTTTGAACTGTCCTTCATTGAAAAACACATGCCTTTCAGTTTAGAAGACAAAATAAGTTCATAAGGGACAGATCTAGGGGAATACAATAGATGGCGGAGCTCATGTATAGTTTGAAAAACAAAGATTTAATGCAATATCATAAATATAATCATACTGTGTGAACCCATTAAAACACTTTATTTAGAAATCGACATCCACTGTTCAATCCTGTGATACACCAACTGAATACGAGTGATACGTTGTTTGAAGCATTTCAAAACTTGATGTTGATTTATAGCTCCATTGCATTACGACCCTTCGTTTCATCCTGATGACATTCGACTGCCCGAAGAAGGTTGCCCCCAAAATCACATGTTCTTTTAGAAAAATCTTCCTAGACACGAGCATGTTCTCATCTTATACGTTTTGACGTTGAGATATCAGTTCATTTATAGAAACTTTTACATACTCTACTTGTTAATTACTCAATATTGTGCGTTAATATCTTTTATTGAGATTTCATAATTGGTTTATTGTAAAAAGGCTTAAAATTTTTCTGATCCTTCATTCCATGAATTGACTGCCTCGATATAAATAAGAAAGACACACACTTTTGTCCATTCCAACCAAGGCTTTCGTGTTCGTCTGTCTACACTGAGTCGCGAATGTCACTGTGGCTTGGAAAATTCCAGAAAGTTTCAAACTATTTTCGAAAAACTTGTAAGCCGACCCAATAGACGCAAGTCTCTTGTTACTGGAATTTAAAACATTCCATGTTTTATCTGCAATACATCCTCAGCTATTTTTACCTTATTAAATGAGTTGGTATTTCATTGAATCATTTCCATTAAGAAATTGATATTTGATCCTCTTATCTGTTGCAGAGCATGTTCTTAGAATAAGTATTTATAATCCAAGTTAATACTTTACAAAAAGAAATTTGTTACAACAATAAATCTGGAACTAATGCTTATAAAGAAAATAGATGTTTGATTTGATTTGTGTTATTAACACCTTACAAGAATGCATTTTCGGTTGCACATATAAAAATTTTGAACTATGGTCAAAAGACGAGTAAGCCATTTAAACTGGGATTTATGTTGCATATTTGTATACTGTTACATGACGACTTTTAAGATCTAGATGCTTAAGACGTAGCAACTAGTTTCGTTAATCCACGTGATAGTTTTCGTTTTTATTTGAGTTCCACACTCGCGAACCTTAAACTACTACATAAGTCTTTACAAACCAGATTATCTTCTCATAAAAAAATGAATAATTATACGCTGCAATATACATCATTTTAATTTGAAGAAGCGAATTTATGAAACTTGCGCTAACATATAACTTTAAATAGCATGTATTTCAAAAGCGCAAGATTTGAATTTTATGCTTGTAGTACAAAATAGCCTCGACCTTGTTTAGGTCATATATTTGCCTAATATCAAAGAATAGGACATACACGCAGGACACTTTTTTTAGGTAGAAAAAAATGTTTAAATATTAGTATCATATTCTAGCCTCACTATTATTTGTATATAGAGAAATGTGTTATAATATATATATTACTTGTTTGATTTCCTCAATTTACTTCCTTTATAAAACATATTCCATAATATGTCATTTTACGTAGAAAGGAAATTTTTACTTCTTATATTGAAGGGATTAAAGACTTGTTTACTGAATTTTTCTAAAATTAAAAAAAAAACATAACATAAGTTGATATATGTATAATAAAAACACAAACATTAAAAAAATTACCAGAAAACTCTACGTACTAAAAAATTTAAAATTTTTATTTGTTTAATATTTTGATAGCCTTAATGACTATGCTGTACTCGTAGTTTCCATCGTAGTTTGGCTCCAACCAACCAATTATACTGAATCTTGTGCGAATCATTAATTTTATACTCTTTTCCACAAACCGTCTTAATTTCAAATATTTACCTAAAATTGGGTTTGATAGTCCTTTAATGTTCATTTAATTCATTTAGTATTGTTGCAGATTCTGAATAGCTGAATTGAGAAAATCGATTATTTACGAATAACTGGGATATGCAATCTTATTTATCTTTCGAATTCTCAGATATTAAACACAACAAGTGTGTAATACGAGTATTAAGGTAGAAATTAAATTCCAATGTAAATATGAAATTGTCATGAGTTTTGTTTAAACAATTCATTGAGCTGGAATGAACAGGTATTAGAATGCTGGTTAAATCGTGGTGCATCTCTATTAGCAATGTGTTTCATTACCGATTAATTCGAGTTAATTGTCTGATCTTAAACATGAATTCGAAAGTCTGTTTGTTTTTCTGTTCTTTCTAAACAAATCCTTACTATCGATCCTATGGCTCCAAATTTTTAGAATGTCTTAAGGTGGCGGGAAAGCCATAAGCATATTTCCATCAAAAAACTTTTTTTTTCACTTTTATTTTTGGTGATGTTTTTCGAATCTTTTACTCTTTTTCACAATTTCCCCATGTTTTCGAGCAGAAACAACAATCCCCTTCCACCATCTTTTCTGCTCACAACATATGCATTTTAATGACCTTTTTTTTTTTTTTTTTTTTTTTTAATTCAAGTCGATTTTTTAAATTCGGTTAAAAATAACGGAGCCTCATTAGTTTGGATTCCAGGCCAAATCTATTCTAATAAAAGGAAGTGTGCGTGTGTGGACGACATAGCGTAAAATGGAAAACCCCTAAAACACGACATTTGACATGCTGAAATCACAAGTCACAATGTTGTGCACCTCAAAAAGAATTTTTTTTTTTTTACCAATTCTCTTTTATACAGTTCATTGTTGAAATGGCTAATAAACAAGATTTTATTTACATTGCGGCGCATATCACGTCACATAATACCATGTTGATCTTTGGTTCGTCTACCAAAAACTGGCACACATTAAGTGCAACATGACATCATGGTCTATTTTGTTTCTTACAATTTATACTTAATGAAGAGTTTTGGGAGTGCGTCATATGTATTCCTTGGTAGTTCTTTGTAGCAAAATTATGATTATTTTCGCAATGAATCATCGCAGAAAAATTTTCTTTTAAAAAAATAAAGTTTAGTTTTGGAAACATGGCTGATGCGTTCTTTTTACCTTTTTTCAAACGAGACCATTTATTCAACTTGAAACTAGAGGTAATAAAATTTCTATGAGAACAAATGAAGGATTGATGGAAAGTATTAGAAATAATAATATCGAGGAAGATATTTTGCAAGTTGTGTTCATAGTCTTCAGTATTGAAAATTTATATGTCCTTGTACTGAAAAGAAAGTTAACTTAATATCACTTATCAATGAACTCTTCAGTTTGCTTGTTAATATTTCTTTATATTTTAATACTTTAATAATAATTTATTACTCAGAGAGCTTAACTAAAACTTTATTAGTGTGTATTTTGCATCGTTGAGTTATCCTTTTATGGCTTTGTTTAAAAGTTATCTTTTCACCACAAAATTAAGCTATAAATTTTATAAATTTTCGATTACGTCGTCTTGTACTGCGTTGGATATGAGTTTTCATTAAAAATAAGTTATGCTTGATTTGCTGGATTTTGAGTTTTTAAATTTATCCTTGCGAAGAGCACTTCGACCAGTATTTAATATTGTATGGCGAATATTGTTTTTTTGAAATCCGAGTTCAAATATTGGTACATATAAATTTTATTTAATTTTTTTTTATTTCTCATAAATTTTTTAACTATAAACTAAAGCTGAGATCATTTTCTTTTCAATTTATTTAAAATTTCAATTTTTACTAATTAAAGTTAAGACGAGAGCTATGGGGAAAAAAAGGAATAATTGAATTATATTTCAAAAATAACTAAGACACTTTTTAGAAAAAAAAATTTGAAATTAAAAATTTTTTTTATTCTTTTCTCTGGACCTTATATTTATATAATTCATCGGATTTTTATGAATACTTCAAAATATCTTCCGTTTGTTCTTGGTAAAGTAATTTTATATTAATTCCTTCGGAATTCTATGTCAATTTAAATATTTATACTTTATATTATCCCAATCAGAATAACAATATCTATTAAATCAGCTGTACTAATTGCAAAAATTGTTGATATATTTTGAAAAAATGTGCTTTTGGAAATTAAAGTTCATTGTACCATTTTTTTAATAATGCCATATACTTATGTATCAATAAAAAATTATTTTATCAAAAATGTAAAGCAATGAAAATTTATTCAATTATCTGTATGTTATTGAAAATTATAAATAATCATATCGAAAGCTATTGTAATCATAACAATGAAGCTCAACTTGCTTGAGTTGATACTACGTAGCTTTCCTTCATTTGAATAAGCCAATGAGCATGGATGTTTAGAGAGCCAATCATGCGTCATCTTGATTTGGCAATGAGTTAATCAGGCCATAGTAGGATTGAGCTATTGATGTCATGCATTAATTTGGAGAGGAGGATATTTATCATAAGTTATATGAGAGATTGCAATTAAGTTGGTTGGCTAGTACATATATGTGCTTGTGTCAGAATGTGCGTGTTATTTCTCTTAGTTGTGAGTTTGTAAAACGTAATAAGATTAAAGAAATTGTCCATAGCGGTATTTTTGAGTAGGAAGAGTAGGAAGCAATGCAAGATAGAACTAATATTATTATTGTTAACCCTTGACATACAACGACGAGTTGGGGTCGTCAATCATTTCATGTAGACTTTGACTAATCTAACTCTTCAAGAGCTGAACGCTTAGCAGTATACTTGTATTATAAGATTACTGAATTGCTTAGTTCGTGCATCGATTCTTGTTTGTTCAAGATGTCTCACCTTCTCAATAATAGCAATATCTAAGTTGCATCCGCAAATCTGTAAATCAGAAAGAAGCGCGTTGAAAGTCAGTGTAAAAGTGACCTCTCGCGGCGAATGCCATGTTTGACAATATTTGAGTTCAATAAAAATTATAAGTAATCTGTGTAACATCTAACGAAGTGTTTCCAAATAACAACTATGTATTCTGCGTATACATATTCTAAAATGAAAATTGAAATGTTTAATACTTTAAAGAACTACGAATTTATTATCTTATTATGTTATTTAATCGTTCTCCATTAGCATTATATATAAACCTGATTAAATGTTATATAACAATTTAAATTTCAGAATTATACCTTCTCTTTCTCAGTTTTCATATAACTGTTCAGTTGAGCCAAATTAAATAGTGTTTTTTGGACGCATCCATTTCCGCTTTATTTGTACGTCAAGGGGGTTTAATATTAATTTTAAAACGCTGCAATTATGAAGAATGTATATATATATATATATATATATATATATATTAAAAAACAATTTGGTGCAAATTTAACCAAAATTACAATTTCTACAGGAGATTCGGACATTTCAAATTAGACTGGTTTTGACATACAAAAATAAATTGCAGCTAAATAAAAAATAATGTTGGACTTGAGAGATTGTGCCTGAATGACAGACAAAATTATGCGAGATATGTACAAGAAATGTGAGTCTTATATAAGAGGAAATTATACTATGCAATGTGAAATTGAATAAAAGGTACAGACAGAAAAGTGTTTTATATCTCAAATAAAGATTGAAAAGATTAAAATTGACTAAAATTTGCAATAACTGAACAGCAGAATAATGTGACGGCGTTATTTGGAATAATTAGAGTAGTCTCTCTTGTTTGGTATGATGGCATGAAATACAAAAAGGACAGAATTAGAGATCATTAATCTGATTTCATATATTACATGATAAAGTGTGGAGAGAATGTTCAGGATTTTTGAGAACATTAAGAGAATCAGAAATATGTAAAAAAAAAATACTTAAATCCAAAGTAAAGTCTTCCACATTTGATAAACATTCAACAAAATTCAGCTGCATGTTGTGTTGATACTATAAGCAAAAAAGTGGTTTCATGATAATGATATTCCAGTATTGGAATAATCTTAAGAATTCTAGACCTTCACCTAACCTAAAATTTGTCGAAACGATTAATGGAGTTTATCAAAACGATTAATGGAGTTTATCAAAACGATTAATGGAGTTTATCAAAACGATTAATGGAGTTTATCAAAACGATTAATGGAATTTATCAATTTTGAAAAATCCAATAAAAAGAATAATCAAATAGAAGAATTCAATAAATAATAGAATAATAATATGGACCATGATTTCATATTATAACAGCTGCATTTGGTTAATTCTACTGAAAATGGTTATAGTTAATTGGTAGTTTTAGTTTCTGGCTCTAAGTTCTCATGGGCCATATTACGCCAAACTCAAAGGGGAGATATTACCAATGTACCAAGTAAACCAGTTAATTAAAAGCCATCCTCTGGGTAATGTATAGAATAAGGAATTTTTTAACGAATTTTAAATCTTTGGAGTGAAACAATTGTTCATCTAAGAACTTAAATACATTTAGTTGGGGATTTCCCCCTAATAGAGTCAATTAAGGATGATGTGTTTGCTTTAAAATGTTTAAAACGAACTAAGTTAAATGCAGAACATTCAGTCAAGATGTGTCCCGCAGTCAAACACAGTGTGGTTACGCGTGGGGAGTTGAAAGGCCAGTGTTGTTGTTGCGACTGGTCTCCTTAATCATGTCTTAACTTAAACTTATCAATACAAGGCCTTATTCCAAAAGAGGTGAAATTGATTGTATTTTGAGATTTATGGAAATTATTTTTAAGAGACGCTTATATATTTAATAATATTGAATGCGGTTACAAAGAATGCACTGCAATTTCAGGATGGAAATTTCCCGATTTCTCTCATAAAAGTCTAATGTTTGTGTGTCTGCTTCTCAACCGATGCAGATTATATCTATCTGGACCTTTTAAATCGCAAAGTAAATACAGAACGCTACACAGAGTACTGTAAATGCCTTGGGAGAATGGTAAAATCAAGCTGGATGAAGTTTTTTTTTTTAATGTCTACAGATATTTAAACTTAGAGGCTATATTACTGTATGTTAGAGTGATAAGCCTACAGCTTCTCTTTCCCACCAAATCTATTGTTAAATATTAATCGGTATATTCACAATTTCTTTATTAACACATTTTCTTCTATGTATTTCAGTTTCATTTTTTCAGTACCTTATCTTCTATGTATTTCAGTTTCATTTTTTTTTTTCAATCATAAGAGCTGTTGTATTACTTTTGATTAACTTTTTTTCCATTGATGCTCTTATTTTAAAAAGTTACTTAAAAAAAAAACCTGTTATGAGCCAATAAATATCAGAAAAACTTTTTCCTACAATTTCAGCCGCTAGTGGACTCTTTATTTTATAAAAAATTGTTATTTACCTTAACATTGTTTCGTTCTGTTATATAAAAACTTTCACTAATTTAAATTCATTCACTTGTTCCTCTGTGATCCATATCATATTACCTTAAAAGTATTTGCACCCGACTTCCCATGTTAAAATGACCTATGTCGTATGTTACCTTTTTAATTTAATAGCGCTCTTATTACATATTTTATTATTAATCAAAATACTTAATTTGAGCAAAAGACTTTTGGCGACGGATCTTGTTACTCTGAACCACGATGAGAAGACGATAACATCACTTGAGTTAATTCGTTTTTCAGATTTGTGTGGAATTTCGCGCGAGATAATGACGTTTAGTTTTTTTAACATGCTGTAAACAATGCCTATACATCCAGTAACTGGTTGATAAGTACAATGGCATCACATTTTCTTCTTCCCCTCTTTTTATTATAACAATTCAAAAAGTTTTGTAAATTTTTTTTGCTTTATAGTTAGACTGGCGTTAAGGAGTGCTTCACAGGTTAAAGAAACACTAACATGTTTACAAAGGAAGTATGTAACATAAGAATGCCATAACCTTATTAGAAACATATTTGTTTTCTTGGCCTCATGAATTTATGCCTCATGAAAAGTGTTCGAAAGCTACATTGATTTGGATCTATGTATTTATAATAATAGATTAGATATAAAAAATCCTTTTTTTTTCTCGAGAGACATTGAGAGATATTTTTTGTCAATTTATGGTTTCTTTTGTCAAGAATTTCTTGGCTTTTTTTTCCGTCCGCATGCTATTATGGTTAAGAGAGAAAGCACATAAAAAGTGTAAAAAGAAGCTTCGTAACAATCTTTTCTTACCTCTAGTTTTCATAGATCGATCAAACTGAGTAAATCATTCAAAATTCTGAAAACTTTTTAGGTCTTTAGATTGTGCAAAGGAAAATGGTGTTTTTTTTTTTTAAAAAAAAAAACTTTTGCATAAAAAAATAACCTGACACCATTACTGACTTTTTCATTAAATTTCTGATTTTATAATGTGAGAAAGACACCTACCAAGCTGTCAATTATCTCAAATATGTATGTTTTAATTCAGAGAGAGAAATTAATCTTAACTTTTTACTTCAAATTCCTTTTTATTAAAAATTGAATGCTATTTTCCTCTGATTAAGTTTCCTTTTTTTTTTTTTCAATTCGTTAAAGCATTACCAGGATGATTGTTTTTTTTCCCGGGCATTTGTAATCTAAGTAGCTCCTAAATTGATGGGGGAAAAAAACGATTTATTTATTTATTTTTGCGATTTTTTAAATTATAAAACTTCTAAGTAACAACGTATCACTATAAATTGCGTTTCTGACAGTCTTGCAATCGCAAAAAAAGGCAAAGAAAAGAAAAACTAATGGTTTCTGTAGGTTTAAATCTCATATATAACTATAAAATCAAAAAACATGAGCCTTACGGTTTGAAATTGCAACTAACTAAACTAAATAATAATTAAATTTTAAATTTTCAAAAAAAAAAAAAAAAAAAAAAAAAATCTTGCTTGGTTTCTGAAAAATGTGTTGTAAGTATTTATTTTTAGAGAAATTCTTGAGTGCAGAGTGTCTGCAAGACTTCTGAGTGCATACGGCCTCTATCTAACTATTGGATATTTTGAAGCCTGATTGAGTGTCAATCGAACTACTACAACAATACGCGCATCAAATAATGTTATTTTTCGTAAAATAATGTAATTTTCGCTTGCTATTTGTATTATAAAGATCTTAAACTGTCTAACTGCTGTGCGAAAAAACGCCGAAGGCTGAGAAAGGAGTATTTGTTCTCAAGACGATACTTCCGTATCCTTAGTAGTGAGAAGGATCGTGAAATTTATTCCTGACAGGATAGCCCCAGACCTATTAAATTCTACCAGTACTGACAAAGTGGACAGAACCCTATTCGACAATTAAATCACATTGATTCAAACGCACGGGAGCCTGTTGTATGCATTCCGCTACATCATCTTTAGATAAGATTATGTTGGTAAGCATATTCATTGAGATCAGATTCAGAAGTTCAGAGTGATGCTCTCTGACGAACCCCGATGTTCTATCAAGATCTATTCTGTACACCATCAAATGTGGAGAGACAAAATAATGTACTATTATCACAAGAATGTCCATGAAGCAGATTGTTAATATCTTTTCGATGATGTGTACCACGTTTAGTATATGGTGTATATTTTTTGTTGGCGTTGTTCGCCATCGGTGGTACGTCGCTGTATGTTGATTTTATGCGCTATAAAATAAACCGAGTTTAAGTAAAACTTTTAGTTAAGTTTAATTTATATGTATACGAATATATGTGTGTGTGTGTCGTCTCCAACGTGTTAGGACCGAGGAATAATGATGTTGGCGAGCACTAATTTCCATTGGCTAGACACTGCTTTACATCATTGACATGTTTGATTTATTGTTTACTTAGGAGCAACACAAGGGTTATTAGCGATGGACCTTTCAATTATGAATCTCGGTCAAGTGAGGGACAGCCGAGTTAAAGTGGCGCAAGAACTATACAAAGTGTAACTGTATTCAAGCTGGAAGTAAAACAGAAAAAAAAGACAAAAATTGGCTGAGGAGAACAAGGGTCGAAAATAAGGAAGGATAGCTAGAGTATCCCGGGCGCCCCTTATTTATCAAAAGCAGTAAATATCTTGGGAAAGAAAAAGATCACTAGGATACCTCAGGGTCAGGTACTTATCTAAAGATGATGAACTTCTGAGGGAGAACTCGGGGAAGTGATGAGGTGACATCAGATCTGGAGCCTTCTCTCCAAACATGCACACGCGGGAGCATTTCAACTTTAATGTTGGAACAGTAACATCACAGCGGTTTTACACCGAGTATTCCTTTGGGTCATGACTGTCCTTTTCATAGTGTAGTGTATTCAGGACTGACAATCCACACAGGAGAGCTTAAGTGTTTAGAACACTAAAAGAGGAAAATATTGTGATGATCCTTGCATACTTTCCGGAATAAATTTCCAATTAACAAGCCTGGAATTCATTGGGCAGACAACTTATTCAAAGACATCACCCTCCTCTGTCAGTACAAGATCTCAAATGGGACTAGTCCAAACATGCTTTCCTCAATATTTCAATAGCAACAGATTCTGAATGAGTATCAGAGAACGAGGAATTATCATTTAAAGCTGAGAGGTTTATTTTGATAAGAATGAGTATTTTTGAGACTGCTTAAAATTTCTCAAAGGATTATATATATTTTTTCTTATATTAATCTACTATTTTTGCATAATAGCAACCTCCGCCTACATTAAAAAGTACCAAGTTTTACTTTTTCAATCACTATATAGCTACAATAAATTATTCCGAGAAACGTAAAAATTGCCAAGCAGAGTAAAGTACTGCAACTCGTTATTTGTAAACCATATTAAACATTCATTCATTTTTTATAGAATAAATCGCGACTGTATTTTAAAAACTGCAGTTAAACGTAGTTTAAAAGGTGCCTAATTCTTCAAAAGTCTTAACCATAAGTACTTATATAAAAATGTTTCCTTATGTGGTTTCAAGCATTAATACAATTTTATAAGATAATGTTATACTTTCATTACAGCAGTGTCATCTGCATGGCATTATTTAAGTATAATTTAAACATAAGTAGCTTTAAAAATATACTTTCGACTTACTAAAACTTTTCTTGTAGATTAGATGTATATAAGATAATTTGTTTTATAATTATCAATAGTAAACAAAAATAAGTTAGTAAAATTGGAAGAAGATTTCTTACCTTCAAAATTTTAAATCGTTCAAATTCAGAGAATTTTGTAAATCTGATGGTTGTAAATAAAAATT
>BMAW01058319.1:0-10260 GCA_019974015.1 Nephila pilipes | reverse complement strand
TTAAATATAAGTGTTTAATTACCGTTCAAAACCCATTTTATTCCATTTTTCTAAATAAATATAAGTTTCCTGCTTCTATAGACAGTAAAAATGAAACAATAGTATAGAAATAATTAAGACTTACTAAAGACTATGCCACTTTCGATTCTACGAGTGTCATATATCGGATATTCTAAGGTCTTTTTGAATGTTCTTCATTATTCGAAATAATATTATTTAAATAAATTTCGTATGCATATTTTTAATAACTGAAGAACATGAAATTATAAAATACATTATAACGTGCAATCGCATTCATAAAATTGGTTCATATAAAATGGTCCTTACAATTCAAATATCATCCATAATATACTTAAACAGCAATCAGTACTCTCAAAAAAATGTAACTATGATAATATTGATAATTCACACGGGGTTTTAATAAACTTTCAATATCTGACCCTTGAGTAACATATTCCAAAATGAACGAATTGTAGAAATGGCACGGCTGCTTCTATTGATCGTTTGATTACTAGCACAAGGGTTCTCTGCAAAGTTCGTTCCGTGTTGCCATATAATTTGCAAAACTCACAGTAAAATATACAATTCATCACATTGAATTGGTCTTAATTGCATTTTTGTGTTATGTTACTTTGTAATATGAATTTGTTTTTAGAGAGGTAAAAAATGAGACATACCAAATAATATAAAAATGTTCTCCTTTTTTATATTTGAATAATCAATATTATTTTTTTCATGACCATTAAGTTAACAATTTTGAATTTATTTGTGTGCTAATTATGAATCTAGTTCACAGAAAAAAATTACGTTTGGGATATTTTAAAATATGCCAGAAAGAAAAAAAAACAGTTATTGTGCAAATCTATCTTCGAGAACTATAATACAATATTATCTTAAGGAATTATTTCAAAAAATTTTCATTACATTACTATTGATGATAGTAAAAGTAAGTCTAATTGATGACGTTTCATGTGGTTATTTCTATGTTAATATATTTATTGAATAATACAGCTTTAAAGTAACGTGCAAAGCAAATATTTGTAAAAATTAAATCACTTCATCTAGAGGACCACTTCGAAACAAAAAAAAGTTTTTTAAAACGTGCAGAAAACAATTATATCCATTAATGACATCACGCATAGAATGTATAATACATGAGCTAAATTTGGTTTCAAACTATTAACGAATAATAATTTGGAAGATTTTGGAAATTAACCAAACCACATTTGTGACGAGAAAAAGCACGAATTGAAATTATAATTACCGAATCACGTCTCAATAAAAAAATTTAATAAAAATTAAATAAGGAATAAAAATTTAAATAAAAATATAATTAATAGGGAAAAAAATTTCTTTTTAAAATAAATTAAGCTGTACGAGAGATACTGGATGCATGCATATCAAACTCTACATTCGGATATCAATTTCTATCATTTATCGAAGATCTCAGACCGCAGTGAATAAGAGTGACAGTTACAGTGTTCCTGTGTAATGTATAAGAAGCACGAGAAAATTTCACTTGTTGGAAAGTCTACTTTATATTGCTTTTCTGGTATGTCTTCTTTGATTTTTCTGCCTTTTCATTTCTCAGTTTTCAAGCTGATAGGAAGACGAAGTTTTTTTCAATGGTGTATGCGATTCGGTGAGGAATATCGCAACTAAAATGTAAGTCACACTTTCAATAATTTTAAGATTTTTTAAGTTATGATACTATCATATTATACTACCCTACTTTTGCCTAGTCTATGAAATGTTCTAAAAATATCTTCGATATAAAATAAAAACACACTGGATTAAATATTTGTTTTTCATTTTAATTCAATTATCCAAGCATTTTCAATACTAATTATAGTAATATATTGAATTGAATGACAGGATATATTTTTTTACAATTCACAAATAAAATAAGAATTTAAATCCTAAGATAATATCATAAAATATAAAAAAAAATTTACAACTGAACCATTATGGAATAAAACATAAATCAAACCACAAATTGAATAATAAATATTACAAACTGAAAAATGAATGATAAGGTATCACGGAAATTTAATTGCAAAAAGAAATAGCAAATCCAAAAGAAGATAAATTGAACTGAAAATAAATAGCCTAATATCAGAAATATCTAAAATTATGTAATAATACAGAAATTTAAAGAAAAACTAAAAAAATTGGTAAATAATGCATTTGAATTTGCGACAAGACTTAATTTGTTAGGCTGGGTTTTCTAGATTTACTTGTCCAATATTTCTTCTTTAAAAAGATATATTATTAAGAATAGTTATAAAACTCAAAATACAATTGGAGAATCTAAAATCAAACTAAAACTTTAAGAAAATAACAATTAACATAGTAACATTAGAATTACTGTATTTCTATTATACCTCGAACTACCAGGTAGGTCACAGCTGACCCATGGACTTCAGTAGTGTTATTCTTAATTTTTATGCAAATACAGACGAAAAATAAAATGTTTCATAATTGATACTATGATTTTTAATTACTCGTTTATAAAAATTAGCTTCTAGAATATTATATAATATGAAATTTAGTTAATAGAAAATTATAATAAGAAATTAGCTTCTAATTGCAGAATACATGTATGAAGATTTTGGAAGCTTTATGAAATAAAATGTAAAAATATATTTTAAATAACATATTTGAATTGATTTAAATCTCATAATGTTCCTACAGATTAATAGGATATTAAATTATAATAAAAACTAAATATGGGTGACATTTTACTAACATTATACTAATTTTACACAGAGCACTATAGTCTTTGTTTTCCTTTTTTGCTGTGCGTAATCCACTCACAAATATTGAACATTTTTCAAACACAATATTAGTTTTATTGTGTTGCTTTACCTGGCAATGTTTTCACTTGTTTGAAACTTCTGGGGTAAAACACGGATGGATAACTAATGGCTCTTTTGTAATACATACATACATATATATATATATATATATATATATATATATATATATATCAGCTCCTCTGCTAATTTTAGAATATAACCTCTTATGTTCAGATTAGTACCTGTTGTCTTCTTAAAAACTACTCATGAATTAATCAATACTAGATCTAATATATTGAAAAATATGAATAGGCCAACACCTTGATACATATTTGACGCAGTATTTTCTTCTCATCTGATCTACAAAATTGACTCCAAATTTTGTGGAATTATAAAAATTTATGTTTTCTGTAGTTTTCTTCTCATTTTGAGTAATTTCTAATAAAGAATGCAATGTACTAAAAAGAAGTACATTTTGTGTTTTTTTTTCACATTGGTTAGGAATAAGAATGGAGTTATTATATGTCATGGAGGTTGCATATGATTCTTTTCTTTCGTTTTCTTCAAGGAATTCGGAACTTCTCTTTTTGCTTTTTTGACTACTTCGACATGGCTCGAACCATTTTTTAGGCTTTCTACAAGTTTCAGAGATGTAAAAAACATGACACTTCTTATATTCAGTCCTGTTTTGAGATAAGACTGAACTACCAAGAGCTTTATTTTTACCATCACTTAAATCGCTTGTTTTTGAATAATATTTTCTTAAATATGGAAATGCATTGATTACGTACTTTGAGCTCACATCTACCTCATACCAAAATTTGATACCAAATTTTTGTGGTTTGTTTTGCATGTAATGCAAGAATCTATTGCTTTGACGGAAAGAGCTGCTCATCTACAGTAATGTTTTATCTTATGTTGCAACACATAAGACAATTTTCTATAAATGTGTTCCAAACATGATATCAGTGCTAAATTTTCATTGTTCAGTCTATCTGATCTTGACATTTTTAAGTCATAACGCATGTATCATATAAGTTCTGAAAATCTCATAGTTTGAAGGGAAGAAATTGTGGCCCCTGGTATTTGGCAAAATGCTAGTGAGGGAAACCCCTTTTGCAATTAAAGTTCCTCTTTCATACAATATTGCAATAAAGGAATCAAATTCATGGAGAAAAATGATCTAAGTTTCTTTTCTTTGATTTTTTTTTCAAATTCTGAACATTTGTGTATGATATTCAAAATTTTATCATTAATGAAAAGTCTCCAGGAAGTTATAGGACTTCTATTACCAATATATATTTTGGAATAATATATATGGATCCTGGTATTTCTTTTAAAATATTTTGAATAGGTCGTGGATCGGAAGAAACTGAACACTGCTGATGTATTTTTCACGTAGTTCCATCTTTCGCTTCTTCCAAATCACTTTGAAAGGACAATTGTACCCTTTTGTTATTATTTTTTGTTCTTAACACTTTTACAATTCTTTCTTGTTTTGTTAATTCCTAAACTGCATTGACTTGGAAACTTTTCTTTCCGTTCGCTGGTACTTGAATCGCATTCTCAGACGATAAAATTATATGAGCATTTTCTACAATATTTCGACGTTTTTAGATAAAACTGTGGAATAGGAGTAGTTCGAATAAGAATTTTTCCAAACCTGCCGACCTTGAACGGCTGCAAATCATCAATACTTATAGCATCATTTTAATACAAAAGTAGCTTTAATATACGTGTATTGAGAAATTATTCAATAACCTTTAGTTTATTCAGCTCACATTTTGAATCTGTTTTTCTTTTTTCTTTGCTGTCTATACTTTGTTTCCCTTTTAAATAATTTACTGTATGGAGAAAATGTTTCAGATCGCTCGAATGCTCTCTTTGGAAATTATTCCTTTTATCATCTCTTTTATTACTTTAAGCATTTTTAATGAATTGTTTTTATTAATAATTCCCATTTGCATAGACAAAAAGAAGATTATTTCACCAAAAGAAAAATGCTTGTTCAAAAAATTCATATCTAACGTAAATTAATAACTGCGCTATAAACCTTACTATAATTTATTAAATAGAATATTTTAACAGATTAATACATATGATCAGTTACGCAAAATATATACCTAACTTTACACATTTGTGGTTTATTCAGATGAAGCTTTCCAGTGCTTGAATTTAATGGGAATTTTTATATTTATGTAGGAACAAAAGAAGAAAAATGATTACACCAGGGATTCTTCCGACTAAACGTATTAGGTTAACTATTAGGAACATAAACAAGAAAGAAATTTTGAAAATAAGTCTCACTTGGAAACTCTTAAAAATTATCATCTTCATTGTATGCATTGTTTGTTTTGCCTGGCAGTCGGCCGAATTCTTCCAGATCTACTTCACGTATCCAACGACAACCAACATAGATATCACCTTTCCGGACGTTTTGAACAGACCTGCATTCACTTTATGCAATAACAATCCGTAAGAATATGTTTTATTATATAATATACATTATACAGAGTGTGTAATAATTTGCATATATATGCGCGATATTAGGCTTTATTACTTCATAAGTGATGAATAGCAACAATCTCATTCGAATAACTTTTGTGCTAAGGTAAAAAAAAAGAAATTCTCTTGCAGATTTGGTAACTTATTAAAGTTGTACTTTGAAGTAACTCTAAGTTTTGTTGGTGACCCACCTTGTAATTTCGAAAACTTGGTCAAGTGATGAAGCTAATACATGAGCTGACACCTCAGTCTCCAAATATAAGCACCTCTCCAGCATGAGGAATTGGAATACCAGGAGTTTAACATGCATCGAGCCCCTCTACAAGACGTCCTTTTATATCATCAGGATTTGAACCAATTGACCAATTATTCAATGGGAAAAGTGCCGAGGGCGATTTAAAGCACAAGGCATATATATATATATATATATATATATATATATATATATATATATATATGATTTGAAGGAATTAAATATTGGAGGCAAAGTAGTTTTGAGACTTTCAAAGAATTTACCCCCCACCTCCCGGCTGTAATTTGTATATGGACAGACACTTTACATCAGTTCCTTTATTAGACATTCTTCTTGTCATAAAAATCATTGCGAAGGAACAGGGATATTGGGAAATAATAATATACCTTCCAATGTTAATTTCAAAACGGAAACTAAAGTGAAAAGGCTGGCTCGAGTATCAGTTGATTAAAATGTCAGAAATGATGGCCAAGTCACTGTTGTACAACGGTTCGACAAGAAATCGATTGTGCTTATTTCATCTGCCCATGGAAAACATCTCTCAGATGCATGCAAGAAGCATGTATATATATATATATATATATATATATATATATATATATACATATACACATACATACATACACATACATACATACATACATACACACACACATATACATACATACATGCATATATATGTATGTATATATATATACATGCATTCATATATATGTGTGTGTGTGTGTGTGTGTGTGTGTGTGTGTGTGTGTGTGTGTGTAGGCTCATTTATTGTTCTTAATTTATTCAGATTTGGGTATTAGATTGTAATGCAGCGGATTTACAGCTCGAAGAATTCTCGCGAAATTTCGGTTCATGAATCCGAATTTCCGAGAGAATTTTTTTAAATTATTAAGAAAAAGTAATAAGGAGGCTCTGAAGAACATTTTTATCACGACTTGTTTTTCAGTAAACTTCAACTGCCAAATACAATAACGTAATTTTTCGGTTCTGATATACTTTAAGTTGTACTCTAAACACAAAATTAAATTTCTCGGATTATTTATAAGCACATTGCATGTTCTGCTTCAAATGTTAAAAATGTATCTTAAAGTACTTATGATTTCTTATTTAATGATATAAGTATTATTTTAATTTTTAATTAACCAACATGAAATTAAAAGTTTTTGCTTATGTGTTACAATATTATTGTATAAACTTAAATAAATACTTTTTATAAAAAAAAAACTATTTAGTGTAACAGAAACTACTTAATATAAGACATATTTTAAAAATCTAATTAAGTTAAGAATAAGTAAAACAATATAAAAAGAGAAGTACTTTATATTACATTTTAGGTTCCCGATTTTCAAATTAAAAATATCTAACTCCTTAAAGTAAATTAATAATAGTTTGTATTTTGTTGTGTGAAAATTGTAAATGTTCATGTTTTTCATTAAATGCTTAATTCTTCTCTTGAGTATACATTTTGTAAGTAATATTGTCATTATGCTTTTTAGCAACTATTATCTTCTAATCAGAGTGATATACCTCTATTTTAGAGTAAAGCGGGAGAAATTTTGTGCCGAATATCCTCATTTATGTCAGAAACCAAACAACTTGACAGAGTTTTGTATAAAGCATCCTCATTTTTGTAAAAACAATGTCTCAAATTTAGTAGTGAGTACTTTCATTTATCACTTAATTTACTTAAGTTTCTAATATTTAAATTGGTTTACAGGATTTTTGTAATTTATTTTAATATTTAAGTTACAGATATCTACTTAAATATTATAATTATCATTAACACCAATATAAAAAAGGTTTAAGATTTTGATTGCAATACTACTTCTTTTTTATCGGTCTGGAAATCTACAATATGTTTTACTTTTTTTTTATAAGTTATTAAAGGACTCGTTTGTTTACAAGTTAGCTCTCCTCTTTCGCGGCAGCGGTTAATACGTGTATCCACATAAAATGAATTTTTCCACCCCCTAAGAAAATTCCTTCTAACCTGAAATTTTCTTATGAACAGATAATGGTTTCAGGAGATATTATTTTTATTATTTTATCATGTATTTTATTTAAAAAAATGTTTTCTTTTAACTTTACTGTGCAATTTAAAAAAGTATAAATGTATTTTAACTTCGTGCCAGCAAAAGTGTTAATTGTAGTTGCTTCTGTACATTATTTTGAGTTTCATTCAATTTTTCTTTAATTATTTTTTTTTTTTTTTTTTTTTTCAATTTTTCAATTTTTTCTTAATCTGCTCCTGAGAATACGGGAAACATTTATAAAATGGCAAATCATTTTTTTTTTAAATTATGGTACAAATTTAGTATTTAACATTACATTTTGACAATAAATGTTATGTATCAAAATTAATATAATCCTAAAATTAACACCATTTCTTTGTGAACCATTTCTTTGTGAAGATATATTGAATATAATTATTCGTAACACACATAAATGTTTTGAATAATACAATCTTGTAAGAAAGCAAGTAATTTAAAAATCAAGCCGTAATGTTAAAATTAACAGATTTACTGCAATGGGCTCATGCAAAGTCTTAAAAATTAAATGCTTAAAAATTTTTTTTTTTTTTGCAACTGTTAAAAACTTATCAAATGCAAATAGTTTCTTAATCTCAAAATTTGTGATTATTTATTCCAGATACCAAAACTTGGATATTATGCAAATGATTCTGAAGATGAAGTTCGCAGAGCCTTATTGCAAATATATCTTCACAATATCAGTCAAGATGGGGCGGATATTTGGAGTTGGGAGTTCCCATTTGGATTTGAGGACGAAGAGGGGTAAAAAAATCTTATATTTTAAAATAATATATATATCAGTCTGTTAGTGAATAGAATCCATAAATAAGTTATAATAATGCATAATTATAACTTATGCCGGACATTTTACATATTAAACTACGTAAAAAATTGAGTAACATCGCATTTTCTTCTTTGTTATTGTTATAAATGATATTCAAAAAGTTCATTAAACATTTTACCTGGCCTATTATAATCATTTTACTAAAAAAGCAACAGAGTAGTAAATTACGGAAAACTAATTGAAAAATGGAACTGTAATTGCATTATTTATATTGTGTTCATATTTCAGATTAATTGTAACTATTTTCTTAAAAAGTATGTATACATGCAGTTTATTTCATTGAATAAATTCGCATATTTTCTCATAATTAGTTGTAGTTAGGCAAATCATTATCCTCCTCCAATCCAAGGTTAACTTTGAATCATAGATTTTAAAATTATTTGTATTAATTGGTCCTAAATGCATAGTAAAGTACTGAAAAATTTTTTTAAATTATTTTAATTTTTATTTTAGAGGAAATCAGTTTCTCCTGGAGGATACATTGGGACAAAATAACATCACCATGTTAATTCAAAAACTTTAATTAATCTAATTTAAAGAGTAATTATTGCAAAGTGTAAGGTCTTAATCAGAAAATATTCAACATTAAATGCATGATGCTTTGATATTTAATATTATGGTAGGAAATATGTTTTTATACTCACACATAATTGCAAGTTCATAGATAACTATCTATTCTCACTTAACTAGATTAACGTAAAACTGTTTTTAATATATTTTAAAGCATATAAGCTACATTAAAACCAATATGAGGCATCAGAAACAAGGTAAAATTTCATTTATTGCATATTTTTTATAATTCATGAAATGATTTAAAACGTTCTCAATCTTCTTGCAGATCAAAAAACACTTCGCAGGTTGTGCACCTCATTATTGCTGAATTTGAATTGCAATTAGGCATTCTGCATCCTTTTTTTTATGCTGGTTGAGAAATTTCAGGAAAATGCAAATTTTGTATCTTCCTCAAATGGTCTGATGACAAAGGAACTTTTGCATTCATTTACCTTTTTTGAGGTGTAGATGGCTCGCTCCGTTCATATTCCGATGTGTCGCCTTCTTCGGAACCATGAAAGAAAGAATTCTTGTATTTTTATTCTGAATGTTAGATAATCAGATTTTGAATCACTCGACATTGCCTTTTGTTGTCGATATTTAATCCAAATTGCAGCTATTACAAAAAATCTGAAGTGCATTATAAGTCGAGTGGTCCACTTTTTTGTCCGAGCCAAAATTCTGTAATAGCTTATAACAAGATCAAGGAAATCGACTTCACTCATGTAAAAATTATAATTTTCATACAATGGAAGAACTGTTGATAAAAACGTAGTTCATATATTTCGTGTACTACCTTTTGCAGGCATGGCATCTGAGAAATGTTTTCTATGGGCAGATGAAGTAAGCACAACCGATTTGTTGTCGAACCATTTTACGACAGTGACTTGGCCATCATTTCTGACTTTATAGTCAACTGATCCTCGACCTAGCCTTTTCCCTTCAGTTTCCGTTTTTAAATTAACATTGGAAGGTATATTATTATTTCTCAATATTCATGTTCCTTGGCGATGATTTTAATAAGAAGAATGTCTAATAAAGGAACTGATGTAAAGTATCTGTCTATGTACAAATTACAGCCGGGGGTTAATTCTCCAAAAGTCTCAAAAGTACTTTGCCTCCAATATCTAATTCCTTCAAATCATTGTCAGCCGAATCATTAAGTATTTTCTCCCCCGTTCCTTGATTTATGAAAAATTCTAAAGGAAGACTGTCAGGTGCCGTAGCAACCAAAACCTTTAAGCCACAAGGATTTAGTTTCCCTTTAATGAATTG
>BMAW01058306.1:0-23433 GCA_019974015.1 Nephila pilipes | reverse complement strand
TAAACCTATATTTTCTAACCTATTTCCTAATATATAAACCTATATTTCCTAAATTTATGCATAGTCTAAATTTAAATTTAATGTCCTGTAATTTGGGTTTTATTGAATCTTATTGGGTTTTATCGCGTTTTATAATTTTGTAATTTTTGGAAATTAATAGCTCAATATTTGTTAAATTTAATTTCCTTTTTATAAGGTATGATTTGTAATTTATATGCATGCTAAAGAATTAAATGTTTCTGTTTAACACACACAAATATCAGAATACATTTATAGTAAACATTGAAAAATAACGAATTAACATAATACTTACTTTTCGCAGGAATATTTAAATTACTTGCAAAACTTTTTTACTTTTGACTTTACAATACAAAATGATTTTATTTCCATTACTAACTTAAAGCTTTCGTCTACCTGACATTTTGAGTTCGGTATGTAATGTTAAAAAAAAATTATGAAATTTCTACTACCGTCCTCAAATCTACTATATTTCATCTAATTGATAATGCAATAAAAAAGAACCTAAGGAGCAAAAGTTATCGAACGTTTCAGCGATATCACATTTTATCTCCAATTTTTAAAAATATTTCTACCCTTATTTAAAGGATTCGTTTGAGGATATTTCGGTCATTAAAAATATTCTGAAATATTTTCAAACAAATTTCAGAATTTTTCAAAAACATTTTTCCGGGGAGAAAAGGTAATTCTACAGAAACCTTTATTATTTTGTGTTCTTTCAGATGCACTTTACTGCATTCAATTAGATAAAATAGAGTAGGTTTGAGGATGGTAGTAGAAATTCCATAGAATTAACATTACATTTCCAAAATAAAAAGGTGGTAGATTGGAGCCTAAAGCATTCTGTCTCCATTTATAATTATAGCTTAAGAAAAAGAATTTTTATAATTCATTCATAGACTTTCCGAAACAAAGTAAAATAGTTAATCAGATAAATAAGAGCAAACTGTAAGAAGTGTAACTTTACTGTAAGAGTGCAAAGTTATTTCAAATTTCTCAGTCATTCTTTGCGAACGGATTACAACCGGAAGGACAATATGTTTATGAGTACACTAGGCCACCTGTCAATGGCCACTTGGAGTGAAATGGCCAGCTATATTCTGAATAACATCTATACGACCATTTTCACCATTACCAATGAAAAAGTGATGTTGCATCACATTTCCGAAAGCGTACATACGAAATATCTGTAAGGAAATGTGATGGGATATCAGAAATATATACATTTGTTTTTAGAATATGTTGGATGGTTCTGTTTACCTGTCAGAATGGTTTCGATTATTTACATCATAGATACTGATTTTAAAAAGCGAAAATTATATATGGATTTCAGAATTGAAAAAGTATCAGAATAATACTGCGGATAATATTATGAATATAAAAAAAAAGAATTTAACTATTTATTCGACATTTTTTATATTTATTTCTTGAAACTTAAACCAGGTGTTTTGTTGCAAAATGAGCGTTGAATTTCTTTTTAAATACTAAATAAATGTAAAACATGCAAATATATCAAAGTCATGCGATTATTTTGTAAATATATGGCATAAAATGTTGGGCATAGGCTTATAGACTTTAATGTATTGATATTAGAACATAAAGTGTAAAAAAATGTAACAAGAAAACCAAGATGAAAATTCAAAAGTACTACAAAAGAAAATGTAATAAAATAACAAAAGCTGTAAATAATCTTTTACAATTTCTAAATTTCACTTTCTTTAACATCACAATACCCGTGCTATTAAAAAAACGATTGTTGCAAACTGTTGTATAAAAATAGAAATATGTATCAAGAACTTCAGAAGTTGTAACATCAAGGCTTTATGTAATGTTTTCAACTTCCTACTCCTTTCCTTTTTCAAAAGTTGGAAATTTTCTTTCGTTTTTATTAAAATATCGATCTTCAATGTTAATGTCCGAACAAACAACTTTTACGCAAATTTCGAAAATTCTCTTTTTCCCCTTTCAACCCCGTTTGCTACCCTGGAAGTGAAAAGGGAAGAGTGGACTGCGGCACCTACTTATATGTAGAAGAAGGTGGGCGGGAGAATAGAAAAATCGTCTGCAAAACTCGAAGGCAAAAGATAAACATGGCGACAAAAGGTTTCCACCACTGTTTGTAAATGGAAAGTCACATATTTTTGGTGTTTTTTCCTCCGAACTCGGTTTCTAATAATTTTTTTTAAAAAAAATCTATCTATCTTCTTTCTTTTCGGGTTGTAGGAAGCATACCTCATTGGATAGAAGGTGAATTTCTTCCCAGATATGAGTTGGTTGGAGAACATTTTCATGTTTACCTTTTGCCCAGGCAGCAGGAATGAATTTTTAT
Organism: Nephila pilipes; assembly: GCA_019974015.1. Classification (NCBI taxonomy): domain Eukaryota; kingdom Metazoa; phylum Arthropoda; class Arachnida; order Araneae; family Nephilidae; genus Nephila; species Nephila pilipes. Next base: position 21,086 of record BMAW01058306.1, on the reverse strand, counting down.
TAGGTGTCAATAAAAATTTATTTTATTCTTACAAACATTTTAGTTTTTATTCGATACTTTTGGATTTTATAACTTTTTTTAAGCAGAGGAAATCCACACATCTGTTTCTTGTTGGTTTTCTCGGATGTGGAAGAAAGATTGGAAGCGATAATATTAAATTGCTGTTTATAAATATAGCGCAGAGAGATATCTTGATTTTAAAATGCAGTTCTATTTGCATCAATGTATTATATTTCAATTTACTAAATAATATATAGTATAGAGAGTCCCTCTGTATAGCAATAGTTCTCCTATTTTTGTATTTATCTAGGATTAAGACAAAGGAAGCAGGAATGGTGGATTTGAATGTGAGTTATGTTTTATTATAATAAAATAGAATTTGAACTTTATTACTTATATATTTTTATTCTTTTTATAAAGATATGGAAGAAAACACAATTTAAGAGAAGAAGAGATAAATATGATTCTACAGGATCTATTAAGAAACTTTAAAAATTAAAGTAATATGTAAAGTATTATATCAGGTATTGATAATAATAAGCAAGGTATTATAGCAGATATTGAGTTTTTTGAACATAGGTTTCAAATTTCATACTTTGCGTAATATATTTTTATACGTTAAATTATAAGAGCAAAAGGGAACGTTGATTAAAGTTGAATATACTAAATAATTTGTTTTAATTCTTTTTCTTTTATTATTCGACATTCATTAAATTTATCATCTAAAATAAATACGTGTAAAAACTTTTAGCTCAAATAAGCATTATGTTAATATATTAACCCTTTGAGGGGGCATATTAAATTATTAAATTTTTGCAAAATTCATCTGATATACATTAATAATGTCAAAAGGACACAACATCAAGCGGTCAAATTAATTTTTATTTATTTCCCGATTCTTAAGACCCGGTATATATAATATACCACCACCCTTCTAGAACCTCTTATTTGTACACTCGTTGTTTCGTATTCCTTCGAAGAAATAACAAATACTTTCTTAAGACATAGTATTATTTTAGTTAATTTGGCAAATATTCGGATCACAAAACCCTTTTGAAAAAATTAGAACTTTATAATGTTGTATTTTATTTCTAAGAGTAATAATTTGAGCGAAAATATGTCAATTAATTTAAGTATATCTTTTTTATACGTATATAAATTTCATAGTTCAACACAAAAACTATATTATAAACTCATAAGATAATTTTAGTTAAATACATATACATATTGTTTAAAATAAGGCATCTATTTTACTGCACAGACTGAAGTCAAATGTTCTTCCCCACTTTTTTCTGACGATAACTCCCATCCATCAAAAGGGAGCTCTTCAAATATAGCGAGTTCTTTCTCAATCTAAACTGCCCGTGTAAGCATTCTTTTAAAGATATATTTTAGGATATATATATATTTAAAGTATTTTAAACTAGATTAAAAAGCTACTTAAAAATAAATTTTAATTTATCTGAAATAATTATGCACACTATTATACGAAATAGGAAACTGTCACGAGAATGAAAGGAAAACATGAATTAAATGCAATCTTAGTTGTATGGTCTCTGTGAAAGTTCAAAAACTACACGACCACAGCAAATGAACCTATTCAGAACATACTCTCCCGTATGTAATGAACAGATTTTTCAAACAAACAAACAAAAATAGGCCAGCCCTTTTTACTCTGAATTATTTACTGGATATTGGCGTCCAAACGCTGAGGACTCTGTTCTTCTTACAAAGCGGGTATCGTTTTGCTGTATTGTAACTTTTGTAATACTAATTGTCAATGATTTATATATTAGTTTACTTAGACCAATTGATAAAGCCTACCGCTAGCGAAAATGAGTTTCTATTCTCGTCCTCTTTTGCCGGTAGCTTATCAACTATTCTTATCTCATGTTAACATTAACAAGGCTATCAGAAACGACAAGTCCCTAACTTGTTGTCTCCAGCCAATTCTGTCTTAGATGCCTTAAAAGACTACTTTTCGAATTTTTTTTTTTTTTTTGCAATAGTTTTGGATTTCGGATATTCTTTTTTACCCCTGCGCTTTTTTTGATGGGCATGCACCACGTTGATAAATTTCTATTCCTGTTTTAAGCTTCTTTTCTTAGGGGAATAATTTTGATTTTTGCTATTCTGGAATTTGAAAACGTATGTATGACTTCAATTTTTCACTGAAACAAAGCGAACCACACATATCAGTCTGAATCAAAATTTTCGGTGCAGCCATCTGTTGCTCATAACCCCTGTGTGCTCTAGAGAGGTGGTGGTATAATTATGATACCGCTTAGTTTAGAGTATGAAATTAATGATTAATATATTTTGTTTTGAGCAATTAGTAGTATTTACACACAATTTCAAACATGAATTTGGGTAGCTCATGAATTTAAAATTTTCAAATCATTTCAGAGAGATTTCTATGAGACATAAAACAACCTCTTGTTAGGAGCTTTCATTAGAATCAAAGCAATAATTTTAATAATAATTCTGCATGGTTCTGCCTTCTAATTTAAGTAAATAAAATTATAAGCACACTTTTAGCATCACATGATATAAAATTATATCATGTGATGCTAAAAGTGTGTGAAAAAAAAGTGTACTTTATTAAGATTTTTAACGCACTAAAAATGTGGTTTAAAAAATATACCACCGCCCCTGAAAGGGTTTTAAGCTACATGTAATTAAATTAAAGTAAGCGATAAATTATTTTATTACAAAAAATATATGTCAGCTAAAAGTAATTAAAATTAAAGCAAACGATAAATTATTAAACAATGGATTTGTTGACCATTTGGTAACTTAGCGAGAAACTTGGCGTAAAATTTAATTCTTTAAATAATTACTTTTAGTCAATTAATTTTTATTAATTATGAAGAAATTATCTTATTGTTATCCAAAACAATCGCATACAGAAAATTTCAATTCAATTGAGAGATTCAAAATGTGAGGAAGAAGCTATTGAAAATTGAACCAGACACAATTACAATACGAGTTTAAGAAAACCCATTAAAAAACATGTTATGTAGGCCAAAATTATAGATGATGCGATACATGTCGTTAAATAATCTAAAGTTGATAGAATATTTAATTTGTTATCAATTTTCCAACAGTTCTGATTTCAACACCTCAGATTCAGGATTCTTGATTATCGTACACACTTTTCCACATCAAAAGTTTCTCCTAATTGACATAGAAAAAATTATACAAGCTATTTATACTTCTTTCCATGCGTTAAATATCGAAACACTGATTCCTTTTTTTGACTTTGTAATAAGTCATGGAATGCACTACGCCGATTAACGAGGGAAATAGTTATTAGATGTGCACCCATGAAAAAGCCATTGCTTTATCATCAAAACATTACCTCGTAATTTATTAATTGCGTCAGAGAATCCATTAATAATAACAATAAATCATAGAATAATTTGAAAAATAAAATAACAGACACATGGCACATGCATGCAAACGCACACACACACACACACATATATAGAGATATATAATACACGAGGTGTGGCTAATAAATAAAGATACTAATGTTGTAAAATATTTTATTTTTTATTTTGTCGTACATATTTATTTTATCACCTTCAATATGCACCTCTCCTCTATCCCTACTATGTTCCATGTGGATATTCCATTGTTCCAAACAATGATGGAAGTCTTCTGTCAGCATGCCTATTTCTCTTTCCCGACATCAACGAGCCATGATCTTGTTCCTTTTAATGCAGATTTCACCACAAGAAACAGATAAAAGTTGCATGGTTCAAGATCCGATGAACAAGGAAGATGGTCTAACACTGGATAGCAGTACTTGTCTAGGAACCTCTTAACAGACAATCGGAAATGAGCTGGCATATTGTCTTAGTGAAGAACCCATGACTTGTCCTTCCACAATTCGGTTAGTTTTTTGCCTTATTCTTCGCAGAACACTGTTTTCGATTATTTCATTAAATGTAATTTTTGGCGCGATATTCAAGTCTTCAGAATTGCTTAAATCAAACTATTGTTTTGAACTCAACATCGTTTGACAAACTCTGATCTGGAAAAACGAAACAACAGGATAACTTTGTATGGCGCGTTCATTTGAAAGTTGTAGAGCTTCAAATGAATGACAAATGCAGGAGCTTCCGGCGACTCTCTTCTACAACAGCGCCAGAAACTAAAATGCCAAATTTAACTAGCCAGAATAGAAGACTTTTCAGCCTAGTAATTAGCGCACTCTTCGGTCCCACTGGTCCAGGGTTCGAAACCGCAGCGACATCAAAGGTCAAGTCCCTCTCCCCCCCTCCATGGGGTTGAATAATATACCCCGGTATTTCATCCGCGTTGAAGAGGTGACCCAGGACTTGAACACTAGATGGCAGCACGGCCTTATACATACTGATTGCATATGTCCCCGATGCAAAAATCACTTTTCTCTGTACGTCTAACTAAGACAACAGCACATAAATCAAGACTAGTGATATTCCAGCTCTGGCGCACGTGTCGACGAAACCCGCCCCTCAACACGAGCAGCCGATGACTCAAAAATGGAAACCGTCCCAAGCAAATGCGCTATTTCAACAAGGAGGCGATGTATATCAATTGCAGTAATGGTTGAAAAAATCAAAAAGCAACCTTCTGTACAAAAGAGTACCAATGTTTCTCTTCGTATCATCATGATGATACTGGAGGGGGAGTATGCAGCGGCTCTCTTCTACAACAGTGCCAGATGTTAAAACGCTAAATTTAACTATCCAGAAGAGATATCTTTTTAGCCTAGTTGGTACGAGCGCATTTTTTGAACATATTAGTCCAGGGTTCGAAACAGCAGTGACATCAAAGGTCAACAACCTCTTTCCCTCTCCACAGTGTAGAATTATCTCCCTCGATATTTCGTCCAGCGCTTAAAGATTCAATAGTAGAAAAAAAAGATTGACTACATTCCTGAGAGGAACGTGCCCAAAGGTCAGATACTGTGAAAGCAAAGTCGAAAAATTGAAAAGTTTTTCGGCTGCTGGTGGTTTTCTGATCCCATGCAGGGGGAGATAGTTGTTAGGTGACCTTATGTGTCGGCGGCGTTTCTATCCAAGGAACAATGGATCCTAAGAATGGTGTCCGGTTGATTTTTGATGCGCCTTAATCAACTAAGCTAAAGACGACGCCTCATTCGGGATGGTTTGAAAGGTATTTTAACATCTGGTGCTATTGTTGAAGAGAGCTTCTGCAAGTTTGATCGAACCAATCAAGTTTCCGGAAGAAAAACATTTTTAATGTTTGCATCTGAGCGATCACGTGCGCCTAATGCGTTAAGCAATCTTATTTAACATTGTCTCTTCTTTTACCATTTAATTTCGAATTTTCGATTACGTTTTATGAATTTCATTAATTTTACTATCTGTTTTTTTTTATCTGTCATACTCATTTATTATCAATGCTTATAATTTTTCATTAACTAAACATTATTATTTATTTCTCTTATGTATCTAACTTAATTAATATTATTTTAACATTATTACCTATTTTTCATTTAGCATTAATTTATTCATTTAGCATTTAATTTCGGTTAACATTATTATCTATTTTTATGAATTTTTTTTATTCAATATAACTTTTATTATTCTTCATTTAATATTATTTTCTCTGGTTTTTCAATGAATTAACATAAACAGAAGCCATTGCTATCAAGAAGAAAAGAAAACACCATCTTCAAATTTCTGATGAGCTTTTACTTTAACATGGAAGAAAATGTTGCCAATATTAACAACAAAAATATCAAAAAACCAGACGGTTCTGACATAGAAATAAGTTATTAAATTAAACATTACAATAAAAATAAACGATAAATTGTTAAGGGGGGAGAATTGTATTCTGTTTGGGTATTAAAATAAAAGCAGAGGATAAAATATGAAGTTAAATATACCCTAGCAAAGTGTAAGTGTACCATAAGCAAATTATAGGTAATTATTGTTTTAATCATATTGTATTATGCAGTCGAACTTTTGAAACTAACACCATGTATCCTTAATTTTATGCCCATGTATTTTTGTTGACACTATTTTCTTATAACATAATGTTATCACATGTTAATAATAATAATTAAAACAAATTTATGAAGGTAAATTCTTATGATACTGTTCTATAAGGTTCAATAAATCACATCTTGTTTAAAGAGCACGTAGCAAGAGAGACAGAAAGAAATAGAATCTTTAAGTTCGATGATACGACTTCAAATGGGGCCCCTGTGAATTCCCAAAGTGGGAATCAAAGTTTCACTTCTAAAATGAGCTTTTGCATTTTAATTAAAATGTTACATTTATCAACTGGCACCACACCGTATGCATCAATCCGTCGATGCCTTTGCCGGGAGACTCTACTAATTACAGCCTCTGTCCACATCGCTTTCTGGGAAGTGGATTCTTTCCTCTCTTTTGAGACGATCTGGATTCCGTAATTGATTCCACGAATGGAATCGATTCTTTAAATCACTTCCGTGCGGAAACATCATCCGGTGATAAAGCCTTTCAAAAATTAACTAGAATAACATTTGAAGTGAAAAAAAAAATATTTCGATTGATAAAAAATAAAAATTTGGTGATTTATGCTTGTTATTTGTACTTGATATAAGGAAATTGACGTATATACATTTTACTTGTAGCGAGTGAGTGCTAAAGACAGCAGACGGTTTGTTTGTAATATGTATTTGAAAGGAGTGAAATATCTTTTATATTCATCGATTTATATATTACCATATACTAAAAATAATTTCTTATTATTTGATATATGGATTTATTAGTTTAATCTTTGATTAATTATTTTTGTTTCTTCTACAATACATTTATGGATATGCCTGATAAATAAAATGTAATCGAGAATGCAAAAATCAATTCAAAGAAATATAATATGAGTCTATTTGTGACGTTGAGCTATTCGCAGTTTTCTCTTCACTAACCTCGGAAACTTTTGATTAATTTGAATTGTATGATATTAAAATATCTTCACAACCCAAATGAAATGAGATAAATTAACTAGACAAGGATAAGAAGTGTAGTGAATTGAATAAAAAATAATTGTATATAAGTGAAATAGAATTGAAAGGAACGAAAATGCATTAGTGGATAAAGACAAGCTTATTCTTTTTTTTTTCCCAACTAGATTGAATCATTGTAATTAATAGTTTATGAAAAAGTGAATTTATTAGAATCTAGAAGTGCCTGAGTTAGAAAGATTTATTAGGTAAGCTAAGACTTTATATTTAGAATATAAATTAAAATCAACTGAATTCAAATGGATTGGAGAGAGAGCGACCTTACGCTTTTTATGCTGTTAGTCAATAAACTGTATGCTCTTTCATTTACGTATATTCAAATGCAGTTTTCAATAAGAGGGCGATTTAATGGGACTTTAAGATGGATGTAGAGATAAATAATGAAGGAAATACATCTCAGACTGCACAAAAATGGGAATCGCTTAAGTGATTGCTTGCACCTTACTTTTGAGAAAAAAATTCCTCTTCAAATTTCTTCTGCAACTTTTAAAACTAGGAGGTTTTATATTTTCGCACATTTAATTCACTCAAGTAGTTCCAGGATTTGATAGTTATACACAGACAAATCAAACAAAGAACAAAATAGATTTAATTATGGAAGCAATCTATTTCAAATTCTAAGCTTCAAAGAATTACTAAAAATAAACATTTACTTGAGAGAAACAATCTTTGAAGTGATGAATAAATATAAACTGATACTAAATACGTTCAATAACTAAAACTAAACTCGACGTGTTTCAGTTAAAAAGGCGTTAGTTGCTATAAACTAAAGTGTAAATATGTCTCCTATCGATAGCATAAAATTTCGTCAGTCATTACTCATCCAATATAATATGATAATTGTAACTTCAATGATAGAAATAAAGCTGTACTTAGATATACGATATTTGTTACCTATCTTTGAAATTAACTTAATTTACCAACAGCTGCTAAAGCCCGCCGAATAGCGAGCAGCTGCTAAAGCTGAATAACAAGCAGATGCGCATTACATCTGTCGATACTTCAAGTGATATCGCTATGGAAGTATGTTTAGGGAAGTACAAGCACAAGTGTCATCCTCATTAATTGCCCGAAATCCACTATGTCCCCCATCATTAGACCTCGTGCTGCTCTTAAGGGAGACTCTAATAAGCATTTAATCAATCAATCCTGATTTATATACAAGATTTTCTTATTACAGTTGCAGAACGAACAGTATTTTGATCAGAAAAAAATATATATATTTTTTTTACTATTCTTAAGCTAACGTTATAAATAAATACGAAGGCTGTTTTTTTTCAATCTCCGATCGCACACTATGATGACCAGGAATGCGGCAACTAACTGGTGTGCCTGGTAGGCTACTGCGCATCTCCCCTATACACGCTTTGTCATTGCCGAGTCCAACACGCACTTTCTTGTTGAACTGCAGTCATGTAAACATGGCTGTCTCTCTTGATTCTCCCGCTAAGAGTGAATTGCGAAGTGTTATTCGTTTCTTGCAGATAGAAGGGAATAGTGCAGCGTAAATTCATCGAAGAATGAATCGAGTGTATGGAGACAGCTTTATGAGTGATGGTGTTGTTCGTGAATGGTGTCGAAAGCTTAAAGATGGCCGAACTGCTTCTCCAATCCAACTGCTTCTTGATCAATTTAAATGGGACATTTTCGAACATCCACCATATAGCCCCGACCTAGCGCCAAGTGACTTTCATCTTTTTCCTGAATTAAAGAAGTGGATTGGGGGTCAGTGCTTCCAAACTGGCCAGGAGCTCAAAGAAACGGTCACAACTCACCTCAATTCATTGGCGGCAACATTTTATGAAGAAGGTATTGCAAAGCTTGTTCACAGTTATAATAAATGCCTAAATCGCCAAGGTGATTATGTAGAAAATTAATCTTTGTTGTACATTACTTTTGGTGATAAAATTATTTTTTTATATTCATCCGTCTTTTTTTTTCTAGCCAATCGGAGGTTGGAAAAAAACAGCCCTCGTAAGAAATTCACTTTATTTCGAGATGGTTTCAAATATCATATAGTTTTTGGCAAGGAATTGCTTCCTACTCTATTCCTTTACTTTTACTTTAACTTTTCGCCCAGGTGCATTAGTAAAAGCATCATTATTCTGATTACAACAGCCTGTACAAGATACATTGAGCTTTAGCTACAGCCTTCTATTCGGCTTAATATACATGTAAGTTAGAATATTTTTGTTCTAAGTATTAACTTACTAAATCCATAATCGATGTAGCCAAGTTAAATTATGTGTTACATCAAATAATTCATGTGAGTAAATTGTATGTATTATCTTCATTTCTATATTGTTTTCCGTTACAATAAGCCATTGTGATGTGAATAGAAGTGTTTGTTTTAGCCCCATTTCGACATGGTTACCCTTTACTCTAAATCTTGGTGACGTGAATAAAAGTATTATCTCCATCACCCAATTTTTACCTGTTAAAACAAGTCATGGTGAGGTGAATAAATTTTTTTTGTATTTTCACTTCCTCTGTATAGTTACCCTTTGCAGTAAGTTACAGTAACGTGAATTAAAGTGTTTGTAATTATCTCTATAACCCGATTTTTATCTGTTACAACAAGTCACGGTGACGAAAATAAATGTGTTTATATTATCACCATCTTTGTTTTGTTATTCATTATAAGCATTGCGACGTGAATAAAAATTTGTATTATCTTCATCTCTATATTGTTATCCATTACAATTGCTATTGCGAATAAAATTTAAGTACTATCAGTTTTACCGCATTATCTGCTTGTGATTTTTGTTAATGTTGTGGTTTGAATTGAATTATGAAATAAGGACCTTCTCCGAATCCTAAGCCCTAACCTGATTAGACTTGTCAGACTTCTACAAACCACACACTACTTAGATATGTTATACTTGTTAAAGCCTACTGGGAATACATCTATTAACAATTTGCAGATATTTTTCTGATCAAGGTTTTCTCTTGGGTTTTTATTCCCGTTCTAGCTGGAATCTATCATGATGCTGGACGGTGGAATCCACACTTGTCTATAAGATGTTTGAAAATAGTAATGAATATTAAAGAAAAATTAAAATTTAAGACATTATTATTGCAAGATTTGTAGTTTGAAATTTGAAAAGAGAGATTTTCAAAAGTTTATTACAGAAGTAATATTTTTATTGATATTTGCATGAGAAGTTGAGCCTTTCACTTGTGCTTTGTTAGCTTCGCACTGAACACTCACATTATTGGCTTAACTAAAATACGAAGATAAATCTTCATTTTATTCAAACTTAAAAGGGATTAATTAGATTTTTCAAATTAAAGTTACAGTCAGATTATGACAAGCGATTAAAATTAAGTCTGAAAGATTTATTGCAAGCATTTGTCGATCGAATTCGTATAACCAATTCAGGAGCAGCTCCCTGTGGCCTGGATTTAGAAGAGATTTTAAGTGAGAATTTTATCTTGGTTCCGTTGAACCGAGAGCGAAGAATTTGGTTGGCTGATAGGTAAATACCTATTGTCTTGGGTGGGGCTTTGTGTTTAAGTAGAAGAGAATGATTATAAAAATAGTAAAATTGGTCGGTGGATTTTGAAGCAATTATTCTAATTAAATTTTATGTGGTCTGTATAGAGGAACACTATTTCTTCATGGGGTATTTATATGTATAATATGTTGCAAGGTTGTTTGTGAATTATTTATTTTATTAAAGAATTTATGATGGCTAACTTTTGATGAGTGACCTGAGAAAGTGGTATTTAATTGACTTTCTGACGTCTCTCACTTCTAATTTATAAATGGGCATTGAAAATTTGTCTGATCATAATATACTGAGATTTGTTTTAAAAAATTTACAGTTGCTTTTGATTCATGTAACCAGACTGGGCAAACGTAGGTCAGGACTGGACTTATCACAGTATATATTAGAAGTTTATTACATTTACTTAAAATGTAGACTTACACGAGATAAGGGGAAATAACACATGGATGAATACGTCCCGAGACTAACATTGAAAACAACATTTTTTTTGCAAAATTTTTTTTTATTCATCAACATAACACCTTTTGTTAATCACCTTTTAGGGTGATACAATCGTTCCAACGCTTTTCCGAATTTTTTTCTTTTTTTTTTCGCAAGAAATCTTTTTTGTTGCGAGTAAATAGCGATAAACAGCTTTCTGAATCATCGACTCGTTGCTGTTTTTGTTCCATCGAAAGCAATCGCGGCACCCACTTGGAAAAAACCTTTTTCATGCTCAATTTTTCATGAAGGATAGTAAATACACTTCCATATGATATCTGTGTCATCTCAGCAATCTCACGGAGCTTCACTTTACGATCTTTCATTATAATTTTTGTCACTTCACTCACATTTTCCGGTGTAACGGCTTCCACAGGTCTACCCGAGCGTTCCGCGTCATTTGTGTCGGTACGACCACGTTTAAACTCGGCAAACCACCGACAAATCGTTGCTTTTGATGGACAAGAGTCCAGGTAACATTTTTCAATCCATTGTTTCGCTTGCACGGTGTTTTTACCCATTAAAAAACAATGTTTTATCAGAACACGAAACTCGGTTTTTTCCATTTTTTAAACAAACTACAAAATGACTTTGCTCCAACCTTGATAACTCAGCTGTTTCTGGTCCGATCGACTTAAAGTTTTGACACGTTTCAAGCAAAGGTTAGTACTCTAGAAAGACCTGGTTACTGGTTTACTACGAGCGCCATCTCTGGGTTAGTCTCGGGAGTTATTGATTGATGTTTTAAATTATGTGTTTTCGTTTTATTTGGAGTCGTGTAATGTAAATAAACAGTTGTATTGAAAAAAAAATGCATTTCTTAATTCTTTCTGTTACTTCGAAGGTTTTCTAAATGTTACTGAACGTAGAATTCAATTTCAAATTACATATTTTTTTTACAATTCTGTTTCTCAAGATTAAATATAGCTTCATTCAATAATACTTAATTGTTTTAATACTTTCTTATGTATTACTCTCTATTGCTGCAATATTTCTATTTGAATTTGGTTTTATTACTGTCACCTTTGTATAAAGCGAAAGATATTGGTGACGGAAATCGCATTTTTGAAACTGTATCAAGTAAATCATGGAGACACTTGATTTGTATTATTTTAATGAATAATCCAAATATTTGTGAAAATACCTCAACAATTACTGATGAAGAAACAGAATTATATGTTCCATGCATTTTAAAACTCTACATTTTACTTTAATAGAGCCCAAAGAGGTATTTAAAAATAAAAATATTTCTAAAATATTTTTGTACTAAAACATGTTTACTTGGAGTAAATATCATGTAATATTTTCAGAAGTTTTTATATCTATAAATGCGTATCTATGTTCAGAAAATTTGGAATTGCTCATGTTAATTTTTTTTTAAAATACATTCTGGTGTGTATTTTCCTTTTCAAAATTATTTTATATGTAATATAACAATACTTTTTTTTTCTTATTTATTCCTCAGTTTTATTTCTATACTTAAATTCATCGATGTATCAGATAGATAATATTTTACTTTTTTTCCGCTTAATGTAGAAATTAGGATATTGGTTTAATTTCAATTATACATTTTTTTTAGGAATATGAAGTTCTACATCAATAACAAAAATATATCGCCTTTAGAAATGTTTTAAAGAATGTTTACGATATATACGAGGCATTAGAGCTCGTGGATAGTTAAAATGCTTCAAAATATCGTTACTCCCAAATGTATTTTACTTAAAATATGTATTTGGAATATTCTGTAGTACTTATATTGGTGACTTAGAAACAAATAATTAGAAATAATTATACAAAATACTTAGAAACAATTATACAAAATACTTAGAAACAATTATACAAAATACTTAGAAACAATTATACAAAATACTTAGAAACAAATATCTATTCAGAACTGTTTGAGTGATTAATTTTATTAACGTCACTTAGAAATAACACCAGGGATATGGGCAATATGCCCAAGGGGACCGAGCTTACTAAAAGAGTTGGGACCTAGTTACCAAACAACTCTCGGGAGACAATGAACTCCACACTCAGCCTTTATTGCTTAGAAGAATTTTTTTTTTCAATCATAAATGATAAGATAAAACGGAACAGTTGGAACAAGGAACATAACATATTACATAATTTCGATATTCAAAAGTAAACGAAAGCTTACAATGTTTTTACAGAGTGTGACGTTATTGTTCTTATACTTTTCGTTTTTCTTTCTTTTTTGGAATGCATTTCTTTTTGTTTTACATGCCTTCATAATTTTGAGCTTCGGTCAAGTGACGATGATGATTCCGGAGATGGCACATCACTCTCCTAAATCCACACTACGGCAATGGGAAAGCTTTGAACTTCGACAGATTGACCGTGCATCAGCTCCGGCTACACGGTGGGTCACTGAGTGTCACTGAGGCTCGAACCCAAAACTCGACGAAACTAGGCAGGCTTGAGTCCGTGTCAATGATCTTTAGGCTACAATGTTCATATCTCTTCAGAAAATACCAAATAGAAGTGTATTTCGTATAAATAATGTCAGATAACAAAACGTATCTCATTTCATTCAAACATTTCTGGCATGTGTGGAATTTTCTAGAGAAAAATTATCATGGAAGAATCATTAGAACTCTTTCAGAACAGATGGTGTAAATTTTATGCTTATCCCAAACTTGATTTTTTGAACTATCCAGAGTATATAAGACTTCAAGTTGTAATGAATTTCGGTCTAATTTTTTTTTATGTCCAAATACTTTGATCTTATCCGTATTTTTACAATTCTATGTGAAGTTACGGTATTTAAGAATGTATGTGAAACAAATTTCCCATTGAAATAAATCTATATATTTAAGAATATCATAGATAATGTATTATCTGCCTCTTGATATATATACTATATGTGTAAAGATATCAGTATAGTAAATAAATTCAACTGTCAACAAAATGACAATCTCAACCATTACTGTTTGTCTGAGGGTTTTCCAAACATTACTAAACATAAAAAAAGTATTTTAATTTCGTTAAAGTCCAGTATCCGGTGTCCCTTAGTGATAATGGCAAAAACTTGGCGACTTAAAAAAAAAAAGGTCGCCAAAGTAGCACTACGTAAGCCATGACGTCATGAAGAGGTTGCAAATGAAAAACTAATCAAAATTTAGCGTAACCATAACGAAAATTGCCACATTTAAATCGTTACGTCATGAAGAGGTTGCAAATGAAAAACTAATCAAAATTCAGCGTAACCATAACGAAAATTGACACATTTAAATCGTCATCGCAACCAAAAGTCTCCAATCTCCAAAGGGTACACAATACCCGACTTGAACCTCATAGATTTAGTTTAATTGTACATTTACTCTGATATATTTAATTTTCTTTAAATGCTTCAATGCTCTTCGATTTGATTTTCCGTAATGCAAATTCAGGGATATCGTCGAAGGACATCAAAATGTTGGGACCTTGCTCAAATGATGATGATGACATCTGAATAAAAAATTATTTTAATTATTAATAAAAAAAATAATTACTCGCGAAATATTATTTTGAATAAAAAATTATAAATATTGTACAGAGCATTAATTATTTTTTTTCTCACTTTAGCTGAGTTAAGAAGAAATAAATTTATTTATAAATAATTCTTGAAGTTCTCTCTTTTAAAGTAAGTATGTATAGAATGAATATTGTTCAATTATTTAAGAAGCTCTTATATCTATAAAGATGAGTAATCTCAACAGTTTTTGAGTTATTCTTTTCAAAAATGTATTCTAACTGAATTGCATAATATATTTGGGTGGTGAAATAATTCCGAAACTCCAACGTAGAATGTAACAATACGCATTCCCTCCTTTTTTCACTATCATTCTTTTTCTGTATTTAAATCCATTTAAGCATCTCAAGTAGATACATTTTATTAAATTTTTACACTTAATATATAGCTTTTAGGATTTCCCTATCATTTCCATTACTATATACTTTTGGGATAAGGAATCCTACTTCATTTACGAAAACAAAGTACTTCAGCAAATGCATTAAATAATTTTATCGTTCAATAGATTAGAGTAAATATATTTTAAAACATTGTTCCTAGAAACGTATTTTATTCAGAGTATTTATTCTAGATATTCTCTAGTATTAGTAGTGGCAAAGAAAAGCTTAAAGATATATTTTGTTAGGAAAATAGTAAATGGAATACATTTAGTTTAAATACTTATCATCACGAAACCGTAAATTAAAACTAATCTTTTAAGTAATTATCGTACATCATTTCAATTTTTAGAATATTCAAAGTATTTAGACTGTTTAAAATTAGCTTTTTACTCTTTCTATGAAATGTATATGAAATGTTGAAAACTTTACAGTATATATAAATAAATTTCAAATGCAAAACTAATTATTTAATACCTAACTTGAAATCTCCACATATAAATTTTAACACAACATTTGTTATTCAAAAATAATTAGAAAAATACCTCCTATGTAACATTGCTTATAATGAATCACACACACACACACACATATATATATATATATTCTATATATACATGTATACCTACATATATATATATACATATATATGTATCTATATATACATATATATATATATATATATATATATATATATCTATATATATATACACACATATATATATATACATATATAACTATATATATATGTTAACTTACCTACTTAAAGTCTGCCTCTAGAGGGCGTTCATTTTTGTAAAGGGAGAGAGTGTGATGTCACACGATCCCCTCAGACGGGACCTGAACGAATCTCCGAGAGGAGCTGTTGTAAACAAGCGGTAGTAAGAAGAATAAATATTGTTGTTGTTATGCAACCCGATGTGTTTTTTGTCTAAGGACAACCGAAACTGAAATCTGAGGTGACGATGATTAGTAGCTAGTTTTAGTTAGTAGATAGTATTGAGTATTTAATATATATATATATATATATATATATATATATATATATATATATAAAGCCTGTTCTTTTAAAAGTAATTGTATGCAAAACAAATTTAATAGTCCTTTTTTCATTAATAAAGAGAAAAAAATTGAAGTTCTTTCATTTAGCAATTTTATTTATCGAAAATCTTCTTTCTCTCCCCATCTGTGTCTTTTATAGAGCATAAGTTTTTTAAATAAATTATTTTTCATACATTTTCAACAAAGAACTGCAATTCCATTTATATTGCGTATTCAAATAAAAAACTGTCTTTATATACAAGTTAAATATATTGAAATAAGCATATTTAGAATAGCATTCTATCTCAAGTCTAGTGAGCAAATATATTCGCTTTCAAAACATATTTAACCTCAATATATACCACATTAATACTATTAACTTTTATAAATATCAGCAAAAATATTCTAACTTTAAAGATACTTTATCTACAAGAAATTACAAGGTGAAAACATATTTATTTTTTTACATATATATTACACATTTACATCCAAATGGTATATATGTAACAAAATATATAACATTTGGGTTATATATTTTTTTATTACACATATAACATTTGGGTTATACATTTTTTATTACTTATTCTTTATTACAGTTGTTTATTACATATAAAACATCCAAATAGAATATAGTCTGTTTCTTCATAATAGGCGATTCAAGGATACAGATTTTTGTCCCACTGCCGTCTGTAGCTATGGTAACAACAGTTGAGAATGGTCATCACTTTTTCTCCCACTTCGTTTTATTTTTGCAAACAGATTTCTAATAAAAATAAAATTTTAAGTTCCACGATCATCGGTTTTTTTTTTTTTTTTTTTTTTAAATCTGCATTATTAAATATTCGTGTAATACCTGTATACTATCTTATTAATATTGTCAACACGTAATTAAAGACATTTAATTTTCTTACACCTTTATATAATGGAACTAAGCAACTCATTGGAACTTTCAAATTAAATAAATGTGTATACGCATATGCTCGTAGTATATATAATACTTTATAAAGATATGTTACTATATTTAAAATACTTTCATTTAAAAAAATATCATTTATTAAAAAAAAGAAGCTTGTTATTAATAGATATTTAAAATAGACTTTAGATTTTACATAAATCACGTCTGAACGTAAAAGAATTCAGACCTCAACTGAAGTGTTAAAAGTAAATGCAGTTCCGATGCTACATTAGTCGTTTCCATGGTAACTAATGGAGGAGAAACGAAAAAGATTGACCTTGACACGCCTATTCTAAAGAAACAGACAGTAGTATAAAACCAGTTTGTTGACGTAAAATATTTAACACATGAAATTGTAATGTGTAGTTTAGTTTTATTTACAATTTCAAAAATAGTTACTTTAGATAATTTTGAAAATGTGGCCTTATACTTTAACTTAACAATACACTTACAGTAGATTTTCATTATTAATATTATAACATGTTATCATTTTACTTTAACGAATTTTATTAATATTTTTATAAAATGCATAGATACGTTATATTGCGTAACAAGATAATTGAAAAAGTTGATTAACATTAGAAAAACTCTAAATATATATTAAAACTTGAGGTAAAATCATCATCTACCTATACACAGAAACGTTAATCTCAGACAAAAAGATTTTAAAAGAATTATTATTTTTTTTACTCTCATGAAAATGTTATAAAATTAAGAAAGAATTAATACATTTCAAGAAAATGTTATAAAATTATTTGAAAAAAATTATTTTTAGTTGCTACATTTCTGAGACGTACACGCCTGCTCGACATTAAAAATTGCATTCGATACATTCCATAAGCCTTCCATAAGGAAAGGTCAAAAAAGAAGGAAATTTTGTAATCTATTTATGTCCTTTTTCAAACAAGGGAATGGAATGGTCAAATAAGTAACAGCAAACGATAAAAAACGATCATCCAGACAGGAAAAACATTCCAAACCCGCCCAATCATTTTCTCCCGAGATTGTGGATTCCGAACGGGGAGGTTGTCTAATTCCAGACAGCTGTCACTGGCCACTTGACATGGGGTGGCTGGATAGTATCCAGGATAACATCTCTCCGGCCGTCTTTTCCTATTACCGTTGGGAGGAGGACGTCTCGCCTCATTTCCGAAAGCACAGATTCGAAATCTTGGGTAGGACAGGTGAGAGGAGATTTGGAAGGTATCTTTTCAAAGGTGATGTGTGGCATGGCTTATCACTCGCTGAGAGATTTCCATTCATGATTTGGTGATAGTGGTTTCGAATTCATGATTTACTATTTTATTACTGAAATGTATCATTTTTATTACAGGTAGCAAAAGTCAGTTAAGTTTTTGTTACACGAGTCATGGGTATTTAATACAAAATATGACAACAAAAAGAAGTTTGTGAAAAGACAATTTTTGTGTCAGTACTTAGAGAATAAAGAAAAGGGAGAGTGGTATATAATCACACACAAGTCTCTTATAACACTGTGTTTTTATAACGCGATTTCCATCTACCGCGGAGCGAAAATTACAACAGCTCTCCTATAACGCGGTTTTCTTTTTACAACTCAAATGGTTTGAAACATTTTTCTATGGCAGTGTTTATTAGCCACTCAAATGTCTATTGTTTTAGTGATCACTTTTGGCCTACCAGATCACTTTTCAATTTTTAATCCTATGCTACAATTTTAATAATATTTCACTTAAATAAATTCAATTTAATAATTTATCGTTTCCTTTAATTCTTATACTTAATTGAGTAATTTAATAATAATTATAAAAAAAGCGCACCTTGGGTAGCTAAATCTTTTCTTCGCAAAACTTTGTATTTTCCTTTTTTCATTTTTTAAAATTATTGATATGTTTTATTTTTGTTGTTGATATCTATATATTCCCATGTTTATCAATTCCATTTATCCGCGAATTTATATAAAATGAGCAAACAATCAATCATTATTCTATTTTAATGTATTCTAATATTGTTTTTAAATGTTTTCAGACATATGTACAGAAATGTTATTTTGGCATGTTTAATTTGCGTTATTGGAATTATATAATGATAAAATTAGTTATGTGTCGTAATATTTACCTGAAAAAAAATAATTATCCATAAGTTTGCAAAATGGATGAAATAAATGAAAGCTGAAAGTAGTTTCGTGGAAAAAAGCAAGTGGAAAGAAAATGTATATCGCTTTTGGACAAAATCCAAATTTTATATCTTTTAAAGGAGGGAGAAAATTATCGTCAGTTGAAACCAATTTTTTTGTTTATAATTTTATTGCATGAATTATAAATACTATTCAATAAATCTAAATTCAAATATGCATAAATCTACATAGACACTGCTATTTTATTATAAAATTTTATTTATTAACCGTATTAATCACAAATTGATATTTTGAAAACGCAATTTTATATAGGTCTGGTTAATGTACAATTTATTTATTTCTGAGATTACGTATAATGCGGAAAGAATTTATTTAATTTGTATTAATTCTGAGTTTATTATGATGCTATTTTCATATAATGCAACTATGCTTTCCATATAACTCTACAGAAATTTATTTGATAAGTTTTATTTCTACGTTTCTCATAACGCGGTTTCCAACGAAAGCGTTTCAATTTGAATAACACGGCTTCCATATAACGTGGTACTTGACAGTATAACCAATCTGCATGAGCAAAAGTCAATGTTCGTATGGGTGGAGCCTATGAACTGAAAAACTGCTTGACCAATTTCGTTAAAAATTTCAGTTTGTTCTTATCAAGTCCAGAAGTTATTAGATAGTGATTTGAATGATAGCCCCCCCCCGGGTGGGCTAGACTTTTTGCAGCTAGAGCCTAAGTTACTTACTTGAAAATCTGGGAGCTGCAACTTAAGTACTTGTTAGAAAAAAATCAGTATCATAATGTATTTATTTTGATAGTTTTTGTATATTAATCAACAACATTTATTTACTCTTCTGTACAACGAGATAAATACATTTGTAATGTAGAAGCTAATTTTTTATAATCAGGTTGCTAATTTGATTTTTTTTTAATAATTATTTTTGGTGACGGTTGATTAACTTTGAACGGAACTTCGATTTCATAAATTTCATCGTAGAGTACAATGCTTCAAATCCATATGTCAATTTAAACATTAACAGTAAACGATTTGCTGCATTTTTTTTTTTTTTAAATTGTATTTAGTTTTTAAAAGAACATATCCAAAATTCATTAATTGGTTCTCTGATTTATGGAACATTTAGAGTCATTGATCTTCTTACATCTCTATTAATTCTAAATCTCTTGCTGCCGTTTCCAGAAGTAAACATTTATTCATTGTAAAACCATTGTTCGTCATATCATTTTCAAATGGAATTAATAACAATGCTATTCCTGGTTTTAATGTTACTAAATCTTAAAATTGTTCGTCAAAATCTTTTAGTAGGTTTTTTTAAATTTCATTTCATAGTTAATGATGGCTGCAGGAGAAATATCAGATACCGAAATGACTCTTTGAAGAGTGCTAAATGATTGAATTCTGTTCTATTACATCCTTTGAGAATAGTTGCAGTTTTCTTTCAAAACTAAAACTGCTCTGACTTAATTTTAAAATATTCTTGCCCTTACCTAGAATTGATAAATTAAATTTTTTTAAAACATTCCATTTTATCAGAGGATAACATTAAATCCCAGATTAGCTATTAAATCCTAGCCTTTATCTTTTAATTACTGATATGATTGCTTTTTTTCCTTTAGAATAATAGGTTCAAACAAAATTAAAACCTAGCTCAATATATTGTACGTTGATAACCACCTCACTATGCAGTATAACGATAAATCATTTATTTGTTCATTTAAATCGAGTTCGTCAATGCAATTCTGAAATATACAGTGATTTTTGGCTTTGGTTTGAATAAAATTTGCAATTATGTTAACAGGGATAAACATGTTCTGAAATTAAAGTTTTTGACAATAAGATGTTCTCGTTGCACAAATACAATGGATGAAAATAAAATCTGGAATGCTTCCATCTTTTTTTCAAAAGACAATTAATCTTATATTTTTGGCCACCATCTCTGCTGCTCTTTCAGTGGCTACACTTATTAACTTATCTTTGGGAACATTTTTACGGGTGTCATCAAAATATATCTATGCCCCCAAGTTTA
>BMAW01058305.1:0-11242 GCA_019974015.1 Nephila pilipes | reverse complement strand
GTGTGTGTGTGTGTGTAAAATAAAATTATTTTTATGCTAAAAATATATAGATAGCTTCTTAAAAGTTTTCAGGTACATATTTACTTGAGTTATTTTTAATTTCTTACATATTCATGTTTTATTTTCCCTTAAATAATTGCTTAAGCTCTTAATTTTCATACTTAAGTTTAATGATTTTGAGTTTTTAGGTTCATTAAATTTTGTAATTAATACTTTTAAGTTCACTTTTATTTTGCTCCTTGTGAATAAGTAATTTGAAATAATCCTCGATATTTTATTACATTTAACTTTGAATAAGTGGCAAAGTTATATCTTTAAAAAACGTTTTATTAAGAATTTAATGTTAAAAAAATATGGTTTCTCTCTATTGTTTTACAATTTTATTCGAGAATATGTTAAAAATTTCAAGCAAACAATTTCCATTACTCTTTTACTTCTTGTTTTGTATTAAAAAAAAACTAATCGATTGATTGAATGTGTATAAAATAAATGTTAATGTTTTGTCTTATTAAATAAATATTAATTTAGAAATTTCTATCCTTAGTCTGGATTATTTTATTCCTTAGAAAGCCTGATTTTAGTAATATTAGTACATTTTACATTTTTTGTGAATATTAAATTCAATAATAGACAACAATATATTGATTATTCTCTAGAATTCTTTTAAATACATACGTAATATTTTTAAATTACATGTAGTCAGTTTTTCTATTTTATTTTAATACGCTTAAGATTTCGCTTTTTAACTTTTTTTTTATATTTCTTCTATACAAAATAATTTATAATACATATATTTTGGAAATTAAATGCTTACTATTTAATTTAATAAATTTTGCAGTAATTTATTTATCTCATTTTCTTAATAAATATTTTAGGTGTAAAACACATATTTCTTGAGAAAGAAAATATTTACCACGATATCAAAAAATATATATTTTCAAAGATTCTCTCATTTTTTCCATGTTTTCTTCCATGAGCATATTTCTTTTCCCTTCAAGTGCATATCTTTTTTCCGCTGTATTGTGATTTTTCTTCTGACAAGCCTGTGATTTGGAAACATTCAAACGCTATGCACATTACAAAAAATCATATCTGGAAAGCCAGCATGTTTTCTTCTTATACTGCCAAACATATTTTTTGGAAGAGAAAAAAAATCATTCACATTTCTAACGGGGAAAGAGGAAATACTTGAAGAATGGATTTCGACTGGGTTTTCTGATTTGACTCAAAACTGAAAAGTATATTTGAGCACACCTAAGGCTTTCGTCCTAAACCGAATGGAATGAGGTGATTGTAACTGATTTTAACAGTTTATTTGAAGAAAAAATTGCTGGATTTCGATACATATATGCTTTCGATACATTTATATTTCTAACCAAAAACGAGCTTTTACGAGACACATTGAAATCCAAATATTTGTCTTCGGACTTATGAATTTAAATGCACTTGTATGTATCTTCTATCGGTCCAAGTAAAATCTGCAAAGTATTTCTCAGTGATTTTAGTACTTTTTTTTATTTAAATATCATCATTAAGAGAGAAAACCGAGGAATTTTTTTTTCAAAATTATTAATATCTTAATTACGTGGTATCCAATTGGTTATCTCGGGATTGACTGCCTGTAAAATTGCCATGTATTTGAAATTTTAATGAATGCAATATTAAGAAAAAGTAATATATACGATGAATTTCACAAAAACATTTCCTTTTTTGAAGAAGTAAGTAAATTTTAAATTTTACGCATCATAATTCTCATATTCTTGCACACCGAGCCTCACATAAAGACCGCGACCTTTTCGTTAAAACAATGCTATCCTTATCTATAAACGATAAATCGCCTTTGTTCTCTTCGAAAAACCAACAGGAGACTAATCAGCATCAGCATTTTATAAGCGGTTCATGAGTAGTCTTTCCAAGTGTTTACTTAGAATTAAACCGCTCATGAACTGCTCGACTCTTAAATATGTACGTGTCACAATGCGTAAAATTTGACATTTATTTAAATTTTCAAAATGGGGATTGCTTTTATGAATGTCTTCATAAATATTTTTTTTCTTCATATAACATTCATTTTAAAATGGCAAATATATGGCAACTTTATGAACATTCAGTCCCAAGGTACCCATTTGGTATTTGTAATTTCAAAAGTAATTTTTTCAATAAGATGCATTCTAAAAATCTTAAAATTTCCTATAAAATAATAATTATGTATATATGATTCTAAAAATACATTCAAGTAGTCAAATTATTATTTTATGAAGAAAATTAAAGAAACTTACTACTTGATTGACTAATTCCCGCGCTTTGTTATTCTGACATTTTAAAATTATGCACGATTTGTAAAATATTAGAGCCAACTCTCGGAGAACTATTTAAACATTCTTTCTGCATGCAAGTATCTTAAATATGAAAATCAGTATGCAATATTACTTAATTTTACATACATTTTATAAAGGTATCCAACTGCGTTAATTAAGATCTTAAGAGATACACATTAATACACTGCTTTCTCCCAACAACCAAGTTTCTTAGCAGGCAAGTTATATTGAAAACTATTAATTATACGACGAATAAAATGATTTAAATTTCTAAAATCTTTTAATTTTGTTAGAATTTCATGAATCAATGTGTAAAATATTTTTAAAATGCATTTATTTCATACTCAAGTGAGTTTGTAAAATATTCATAATATTTGGGGAAAATAAATTTATTCGATGTGTCCTTCACATGATTTTATTGCATATTTAATATACTACACATATTGTATCTCCATAAAATGCTAATTTAAAATTAAAAAAAATCATTTAAAACATTTTCTGTACTAATATTTTAACATAGAACATAAATAAACCGTGTGGTTTTTGAATTAAATCATTACCAGATAAGAAAAAAATTATCTTTGTCACTTAGTTTCTTCAGAAAAATAACGAATTACTTTTTTACTCTCAAATAAATAATCAAAGCAAACAAAAATCCATGATATAAGTTTTTTTTTATAAAAAAAGGTCCAATAAAGAATATTTTTTAAAATTTTTTGGTTCCTAAATAAAGTTTTAATTATACGGACTGTGATGGAAACGAGAAAAAAAATCATT
Source organism: Nephila pilipes (assembly GCA_019974015.1). Lineage (NCBI taxonomy): Eukaryota > Metazoa > Arthropoda > Arachnida > Araneae > Nephilidae > Nephila > Nephila pilipes. The sequence goes on along the minus strand of BMAW01058305.1, from coordinate 8,147 downwards.
TTGAGAAAAGTGAATGTAAGGAACAAAATCATTCAAAATATATGAAGTTTTTTAACACCCAAACACATCCACACCCACCCACACACAAATACTCCATGTTTGAAAATTGGACCCATTTGAATAATTTGTGCTGTTAATGATAAGTAACAGTTAAAAGATTTTTTTCAAAAAAAACCAAAGGTTTTGTAAATTTTGCCGTATTGCGAGATTCGTAATAAAGCTAAATTTATTTTTAGCTAATTTACAATTTAATCTCTTTTATAAATAATTCTTAAATAAATCATTCAATTATCAAGTATTTTAAACTATTTTACCTACAATATCTAATTACTGTTATGAATGGAAAATTAAGTCAACAATTTGTTCAAAAATTGAAGCGATATCTAAAAAAAATTGAATTAGTCTCTTAAGCATTTTGTGAAAATTCTCTAGAATATCTTTGTTTAAACAATAATTATTTTCTCACAAAGCTATTTACATAATATATGCAGTTACAAAGATTAATTAATTTTGGAAAAAGAAAGCTAATGATAAGACTAAGTTACTTCAAAAACATTTTTATCTCATTTGGAGCCGAGCAAAACTCGGGATTCATTAACTTCCAGTGTCGCATCGCATTTAACTTCTATGAAGAAAAATAATTTACTCGATTAATAGAAATAACATAATTAGTTCAACATTTTTCCACGAAAATTGTTATGAATTGTGTTACTTGCATAGAAAATTATTCGAGAATTTTTTTATGTACTAAATATCAGTTCTTAAAATTTTAAGCTATGCTTTTTTTTAAAATCTTTTACGATTTTTTTTTATTTAGTTGCGTTTTTAGTTTTTAAAAAATTAAATATTCTCATATATTAAAAATGAATAGCAGAAATTTTCATTTAAGATCTCAATTTTTGTTTGAATGTTTTAAAAAAATTGGTACAATTTATTATAAATTCAAATTTAATTTTTGAATCGGAAATTTTAGTTAATGGTATGAATAATATATCCTCTAAAATATGAAAACACTTCAACTTATATGTTTTTTTTTTGATTAATTTAAATAACTGCTTCATAAAAAATAAAATTCCCACGTTCTATGACAGTCTCTCAATGGAAATAATTTCTAATTTCAATTTGTCTACTATTTTGAAATCTACAATCTGTAAAATTATGTTAATTTTTCCTTTATTTTATATAAACTAATTTGTAATGAAAAATCAAAATTTTACACGATAACACAAAATACATCGAAATCCATATTTTTTTTTTATGTCAAGGATATAGTTCATCATAATATGAAAAAAATCCCAAAAAGAATTTTTTTTATGAAAGTTATCCCTTTAAAATAATATTAAAAGTCCAGGTGAATTTTAATAGCAAAAATATATTTCAAACTTTAATTAAAAAGTGGGAGTGTAACTAAAAGAAATGTCTTACCTTTTATTCACTTAATCGTTATAGAATATTTATAAATTTAGTAAACATTAAAAATATTAATATAAATATTACAGGGGCATTTTCTTTTGCATATTTTAAAATTTTATTGTATTTTTCGCTCACAAAATTTTTCCGATAATGAAAAGAATGAAGAAATATTTATTTGTCAAGAACTAATATTTCCTAAAAAAAAACAAGCTCTTATCTAATTGCCTATAAAACTGTGAAACTCTCTGATCTACATTTAAAGTACATTATTTTTGAAAACGATGTTTCACTAAATAATTATTAAAAAAATAAATAGTCCCATATCTCATAGTTGAACCAATGTCTTTTTAACAGCTTAATCCCTTTCTTGTACACACGTGTTTGGAAATACTTATAATAAGGTCGTCCATACTTTTATTCTTTTCCAAATTCTTTCAATTTAGAAAAAATAGTAATTTTAAATAGTGCTTTTAATTTTTTTTTCAAATATCTCAATACTAGCTATAAGTTGATTGTCAGTTTTTATAACTAAGCATCATCGAATCAACTTATATTTTGGGTACCGTATTTCATCATTTAATTAATACTCTTGCATTTTACCAATTTCAAAACTATAATATATATATATATATAACACATCAATCAATAACTCCCGAGACTAACATTGAAAACAACATTTTTTTTGCAAATTTTTTTTTTATTCATCAACATAACACCTTTTGTTAATCACGTTTTAGGGTGATACAATCGTTCTAACACTTTTCCAAATATTTTTTTTTTTTTCGCAAGAACTCTTTTTTTGTTGCGAGTAAATAGCGATAAACAGCTTTCTGAATCATCGACTCGTTGCTGTTTTGTTCATCAACAATCGCGGCACCCACTTGGAAAAAACCTTTTTCATGCTCAATTTTTCATGAAGGATAGTAAATACACTTCCATATGATATCTGTGTCATCTCAGCAATCTCATGGAGCTTCACTTTACGATTTTTCATTATAATTTTTGTCACTTCACTCACATTTTCCGGTGTAACGGCTTCCACAGGTCTACCCGAGCGTTCCGCGTCATTTGTGTCGGTACGACCACGTTTAAACTCGGCAAACCACCACAAATTGTTGCTTTTGATGGACAAGAGTCCTGGTAACATTTTTTCAATCATTGTTTCGCTTGTACTGGTGTTTTACCATTAAAAAACAATGTTTTTATCGAACACGAAACTCGGTTTTTCCATTTTAGAAACAAACTACAAAACGACTTACTCCAACCTCGATAACTCAGCTGTTTCTGGTCGATCGACTTAAGAATTTTAACACGTTTCTAAAAGGCTTAGTACTTGAAAGATCTGGTTACTGGTTTAGCTACTGATGCCCTCCGGGTTGGTCTTTGGAGTTATTGATAAAAGTGTTAGGTAGAGAATATATATATATATATATTATAACATATATTATATACGTAATATATTGTTATAGATATATACATATATATAGTATATATATATATATATGTATATATATATACTTACATAATATATATATATATATATATATATAATAAAACATATATATATATAGTATATATATATATATATCTATATATACTATATATATATATATAATATATATATATATATTATATATTATACTATATATATATATATATATATATATACATATACATATAACGACGCAAATTAGAGAGCTGTCTGAATGTTTTAAAATCTTGTGGTGGCTTATGTAATGAAATTTCGTATGCATAGACATTTGGACCGAACATGCAAATTATTAAAATTTGGTGTCCAATGCATCCGACAATGCAATGTCTTACAGTGCATCCGAACAGCGCACTCAGCTGGTGTATATAAGAAAGCGGTTCTCAATCTGATGGGCAAATTTTCTGTTGCATTGCGATTTAGGATACCCTTCAACGACTGAAAAAATGCCTCGCCATAGGATTTGAGCTCATTACGAGCAACTGTCGTAATTTGAAAGAGGTCGTATCATTGGATTGAAAGAGGCAGGTTGGGCAAATCGCAGAATCGCTCATCATATGGGTCGAAGCGATGCGGCGATTAGAAGATGCTTGCAAATGCTCGTACAGACCGCTATGCCACCTGCCACTCATGCCTGCACACTGTCGAGCCAGATTACAGTGGTGCTTAGCTCGATCAGGTTGGAGTGATGCTGATTGGGGACGTACAGTTTTTAACGACGAATCCCGTTTCCAACTCTGTCCTGACGATCATCGAACACATGTCTGGAGACTCCCAGGACAGCATGTCGATCCTGCTTTCACTATTGCAAGCCACGCAGGCCCCCGAACAGGAGTTATGGTCTGGAGTACCATTTCCCTTGATAGCCGGACTTACAGCTCAACGGTACGTCGACGACATTCTGAGACCTGTTTTGCTACCGTTCCTTTTGGCCTTATTTTTCAGCAAGATAATGCCAGGCCATATACGGCACATGTTGCTATGAAATGTTTTACAGCTTGTCAAACGCTTCCTTGGCCAGCCAGATCACTCTGCAACTGAGCATGTCTAGGATATTTTGGGAAGGCAACTGCATCTACCGGGGAATGTTGATGACCTAGCTTGACAAGTGGAGCAAATTTTGCAAGAAAAACCGAAGAAGACCATCAAGGAGCTTTGTCACTCTATGCCGCGTCGTGAGGTCTCTGAAATAAATCCTTCAGTTTTTCTGAAATTTTAATCATTTTCTATTATGTACATAATTTTTGAATCCACCAATTTTTGTTTCCATCGAACAACTCCTTTTTGGTGTGTCGTCTTTCATTCTTTTTTGTTATTGAGTGTAATTTAAATTTTTTATGTGAAAACTTTTCCGATAATGTTTAATACAAACCTGGCCAACCCAAATAATTCCATGGGCCACTCTGATGACAGAGAATGGAATGTTACAAAGATCAACACTTATACTCAAACAAGCTTTTAAAAAATATAAAAAATATCGTACGAAATGAATAAAGCTTTATTGTACATTATGTTTTAAAAGTAATGTATTTTCCAGTCTTATAATTAATTAGATATTTGTTTATAACATTTCTTTACTTAATTTTTGTAATTCTATATTTATGTTCCAACGATGTACATCTTAGCTAGTTTTCTATATTGGCATCAGTTTATGATGCATGTGATGAACTGTTTTGTAAATTTTATCTTAAAAAAAATGCTTGACAAATATATATCGATCCAAAAGCACTTACAACTCGATGTGCGATACCAAATATTTTTCAGTCACATGGAAAACAGTTTCTCTCCAAGATTTTTCTTTTAAATTTAAAAGATTTAACATTTTTTTCTCAAACACTTGTAATGAATCATTCACACTGCAAATAACTATTACAAGTTGAGATGTATCTGAGATATCTGTATTTTCATCAAATATGCCAAATAATATGCTTTGAATTGGCAAATTTTATCTCGCAATAACACTTTAAGCAGAAATGTCATCATTGCGACGACATATACTTTGCCGAGAGAGACTGTTACTTAAAAATAATTTGCTTTTATCGGACATAACATCTTTTATTACTGCTTTCAAGCAGTCCTTTGCCAGTTCACCATCCGAAAACGGTTTCATTTTCTTTAATATCAACTTGGCAATAGAATAACTAGCTTGACAATGGTGAATGGCTGTTGTAATAAATCAAACATCATTTTCTAAGCTTTCAGATGCAATTCAAGTGCAGTTGACTGAAAACTTTTTACTTCTTTATTGGAATTTATAGTATCAGTATGTTTTGTCTCATGACGTCTTTTAACATGATGTTCCTTAAATACACGGTCTCTGTCTCGTTACGAATTATATACATCAATTTTGAATTTTACGTCCTGGGGGGGTGAGTTTTTTTTCCAACAATCATTGCAATTCGTGTCCTCATCTACAAAATTTGTTTTCTTTGAATTCATCTTTGTTATGCACCAAAATTCCAACAAATTTTTCGGTTTTCGTTTAGTTTCTGTTCGAAGCCCTGGTAAAAATAACCAATTTTTAATAACTTTTTTAAACTTTATGCAAATAATGATAATTTGACACGTGAAAATGATAACTTTTATTGATTAAACATTTTATTACATTCTTACTAATTTTTAAATTTACTTCCAGTTGTGAAAATATACTCACATGAGTAAATTTCAACATTCCTTTGGATGTCTTCAGATGTTCTTTTTGTTCAACTATAAGTAGATGTCACTTGTATTCAACTATCAGCACCAAACACAAAAAACTTAGCAAGTACGCCAATAAGTCAAAACAAACCTAACACATAAACAGAGAGTCACTTGAGTGAATAACGAAACAATAACAGACTCAAGAGTGTATAGACTAGTTTCTCAAGTAAACCTTGACTTCCGGTTTCCATACTCAACCTAGATAACATCTTGGGGAAATTATCACTTACTGGCGAAATTTATATTTATATATTTTTGCTTGGGTTTTCTATCGCAAATTTGAAATTTAATTTTTTTAATCGTTATTTCAAAATTTTATTTATTTAATATTTTTTTATATGTGTAACAAAAAACAAAAGTTTAAACAGATATATAAAATCATCCGGCGGGGCACAAAAATTATTATGATGGAACCTGTGTTAGGCTAGCCCGGTCCAGTATATTTGGTCAGCAATGTTTTTCCTCAAAAGTGATTACACTTTAAAAAGACAAAAGTGATTACATTTTTCCTCAAACACTTTATTATTATAAATTTTATAAACACAAGTAGAATTTCGGATAAAAGCATTTAAAATTTTTTGCCGTTAAACGCATCTGAACAAGATGTTTGTATCATGTGTTAAACGAAAGTTTAAACGAATTCATCAGTCACTAGAAGTTTTCGTCAAAAAGGTAGAAAATTAAGTAAGAATTTAATTTCACTAATCTGTAGACGTGTCAATAAAGGGTTTACAAATGAAAAACACTTACTTAAAAAGGATAAAAAAATCCCTTATTAAATTTATAATTTCGCGGTTAAAATATTTTAAAATCTATAGTTAATAATATGAAATCTTAAACTTCAGATATGAAAATAAAAGTTCAAAGCAGACTAATCAGATATTTTGTTGAACATGTATTCTATTTTTCAAATAATAATTCATTTATTCCAACATTACTAATATGAGGCATTTACAGAGTGAAGCGTTGAGATAAAAGTGGCCAATTGTCTTCAAATTTAGAACACTTATACAGATAATCGTATGCATAATAAAACTCCCACTTAAAATAACCCAGTTTTCAAAGATTCTTATGAATATCGCATTTCTAGAATTCTTTAAATTTCCCAAATTGACAGTCCTAATAGCCGAATTTTAAATGCGCTATATTGGTCTTGGTTATATTCTTAAGTAGCATTTATCAATTTATTTAGTAACACAAAAATACGACTATTTTTTTACATTTATTGAAAATTACACTATTTAGCCAGTCCAGAAGTAGCGTAATTTTGAAATTGATTTTATACACATTAATTCATTAGTTTTATTCATTCGCTATCCATAAATTATATAATATTTCAGAACTTCAATAAATAAAAACTCAGTTTGAGAATAATTTTACTGTAAAAGTTATTTAACAGTAACGTTCTTTTTTCTACGAATTCATATTGTTGTATAATGAAAGTTATGCAAACATGCTGGACATAATTTTGGACTACGTTTACTTTATTTATATTCTATTAATTCATGCTTAGAATTGAATATTATTTTCGGTTAAATTGAACAATGTTTTGTTTGGTGCTTATATGTAATATGTATCATTCAAAAAATATTACACTTCAGAATTAACGTAGTGAATGTTTCAAGAAACCCTTTATTATTTGAGATTCTTTTTATTTGTTAAATTGTATGGAAATCCAAGACAGAGAATATTATATTTAATAAACCAATTTTTGTAACCATTTTTTGATAAATAATTTTTATATATAAAAATACCTAAATGCTTTATACAAGTAAAGCATTTCTGGAGAGTGACTTGAATTGTAGATCATTAAGCTGAGAGACAAAGCAGCAAAAATAAAAGAATATTATAGAAATTTGAATACAGTTTGTCAGTAATACTGGAAAGGTGGCACGATTTTATTTGACTGTTTACTTTTTCTTTTAATCTGTATTAATATGCCAAATTAAAAAAAAACCCGATGATATGAATGTCAGAGCTTCATTTTGAGGCTGAATACCAATGTCTAAAAATTAGATAGTTAATTAGCAATGTCTTAATAATGAAATTTAAAAAAATATTTTTGTAATGCGTGAGAGATAATAATTACAGATATGTTTCTCTATTTTATCCTCCTTATTGTCGCATTTCTTTTACAACGTTTATAATACTTGAATAAACATATTCTTCATAAATTACAATAAATGATTAATCATTGAAAATGTTATAAAAAAATCGTGCTTCAAATGTCAATATTTAAGAATAAAAAATGCGGAAATCGAATGTCCAACACCATTTGTTTTTCAAATCAGAAGACAAAAATACATTTTAAAACCATTCTTTCTTTTAAATCAAACATCTTAAAACTAAAAGCATTGATCTGACAGTCAATAACTTTGCCAAAGTTCTTCAAGGTCTCGTAGTGTTTCTTTACAAATCAATCTTTTATTTTCCACCAATTTAACACTTTTCTTGACACCAGAATTGCTTCAGTGGAGTGCTCAAAGAACACACATACCCGACATCCATCTTTATTTCTAGTATTCTACAACAAGTCTTCAAATTG
>BMAW01058297.1:393069-407215 GCA_019974015.1 Nephila pilipes | reverse complement strand
GTTCCTGCAAATTATGCAATTATTTGCAAATTTTACTATCATAAATTATTGAGAGAACATGTAATGAATAATGATGCTTCCCAGTTATCCAAATATAGTAACAGAGAAATAAATAATCGTCTGTTGGCATTTAATAAGAAGTTGGGTTTACATCTTACAAACATTAAATTTCCATATATTTTCTTAATGCCAATATTTCACAAAAATCCTTTCAAATTTCGAAGTATTACGAATGGATATCACACATATATTACTAAATCTGGCAAACTTTTACAATCCATTCTTCAAAAATCTATTGATAATATTGAAAATACTGCTATTATTAAAAACAGTTTTGAAATTGTCAAGAACATGAAAGAACGAGAGGTATTCTCTATACATGGGTAGGATTTTGAAAAACTTTTTAACTCAATAGATATTCAAGATTTAATTAAAGTTCTTCAATTTTATACGATAAATATCATTTTAATCAAACAATAAATGTGAAAAATTCAATACTTTTATTAAACTTGTATTACAAGAGAATTTTATAGTTTTCGGTCAAATTCTCTATAAGCAATTTCAGGGTCTCCCTCAAGGAGGTCCAGCTAGTAATTGTCTCGCCAATTTTTATTTACATTTTTATGAATTACAAAAGATTGATAATGATTCTTACTTTCTTCATCGTTCCATAGATGACTTAATTATTTTAGGTAAAACTGAGGAATTTAAACCAAATATTTCGTTTTACCCTAATTATCACAAATTATTAAAAACTAATCTTAATTCTAATACAGTAGAATTTCTAGATCTTGTTTTGCAAATTGTTGACAATAGACTAATTAGTAATATTTATGATAAAAGAGAAAGATTCGAGTTCCATGTTATAAAAATTCCTTTTTGGAACAGTAATCTACACAGATCTATTTATAGGAATATTTTATTAAACTTTTTATTTCGTAATAACAAATTAACCACACATAAAATAGACAAGTGTAATAACATTAAACAATTCTTCAACAACTGTTTAGATCATGATTTACCAATAAATTTCTTAAATACTTTTATACATCACAAATATATTAAACATCTTTGTGAATCATGATCCAGTTTCAAATCCACCACACAACAATAGGTCCACAAAGTCGGCTTGTTAGTGGTCTAGCCGTGTTGAATTTATTTATTTATTTACATTTACGCAGCTTACATTTTTACTCACTCTCTGGACCATTATACTCCTTTACCATACAACTTATTACCAACCAATTGTTTGCATCCTTTTACACTTTATTACCGATCAAACAATGATTTAAATCTTTTTTCAATTTATATGGTGATGACATGTTATATTTTTTTTCATTTTGAGTATGTGATATCCATCTTGAAGCTTAAAGAAAATTCTGTCTTACTACTCACATATATGAATCTTCATTTCTTTGAATTTTTGAAAGTAATTTTTATATTTTGATTTGTTGATAATTTTTAGAATTATAGATTTTATTTTTGTAGATTTTATCGCTGAACTTTTTTTGCATCTTTTAATCATTGAACTCATTTGTAATTTGGGTTTCCCAATTCAGCCTACCAAGTCGCAAAGGGGGAAGGTTGGTACCATTAAACTAGTTTAACTCCGCTTATTTGGTCCTGAGCCTGAAATTGCTTTTTGACTTGCTGGGTTCCATATTTTCGTTTATTTTTTCTTCCATTTTTACATTTCTTTCTGGATTTTTGTCTTTTTAAATATTTTAAATTATTTTTTCATATATTTTCAGTATATATATATGAAATGATAAAATACAGGATAAAAATATGCAATAAATTTAGAAACTCCAATTCAAAACTATGCATAAATGAAACAAATATAAACTATTTGTATAGATATTACTAAAATAAGCATAGCTTTTGAAATAAAAATGCTCTTCATAAGACCTTATATATTTCAGTTGGAAGAGTATTCAAAATGTTTATTAGATGGAAATGGAATGCTTCAAAAATGGTTTGTTTCAAATATTTATTAGAGTTTTTGCTGTTTTCTAATTACTTTTAAAATTTTAATGTATGCACATTAGTATTAAACTTCTGATTAGTTATGTTTTTTAAATTGCTCTAAGTCTGAAATTATACTTTCGAAAAGAAAATTAAAAAAAATTCAAGTGCTTACTTAAACTCTAATTATATTTTATTCCGATGAACTGAAATGATAGAAACTTTGATCTCAAACTGTATGGAACTTTAAAATTGTTCATTGAAGGAACGAAGGATTTAATATATTAATGAAATACTATAAAAAATGTTTTAAACTTTTTATCAATATATCATAGATTTTATTTGAAACATTTAATGATTCTAATTAACACAATAACTTTTTTATTTAAATTGTTTCATTGTGAAACAATTTAATATAAAAAAGTAATTGAGGTTATTGAAACCCCTTCAATTCTTTTTTCTTTACAAACTAGTATTAAGGAAGATTAAAATATATAAAGTTTTTCAAATTGATTTATATTTACCAAAACTGAAATTTAAAAAAAAAAAATATTATAAAATATTATTAAGTTTCAAAATAACATCTTAAAATATTTTTCTTCTTTTTTCAGCTAAAAATAAAAAATAAAAATTTTGACTACGTATTGAGTAAATATTCACGGGGTCACAGAAATACGATCAAATGTAAATGTATAAATAAAATCTTCGTTTAATTTCTAATTATTGACATTATTAAACTGGAGCAAAATTTATATATTTGAAAAATAATTGAAAAATGTTATTTGGTCTTAATTTTATATTGAGTAAAATAAAAAAAAACAATGTTTATTGATTATGTTGAAAACAAAAATTAAAAGCATGATTTTACATATGAAACATATATATTTTATTAATTAGCATTCAAAATTCCAGAATGCTAAGCAAAATACTACTAATATAAAATATTAGTAACACTCAAAAAGCAAATATATATATATATATATATATATATATATATATATATATATATATATATATAAAGAATCAAAATTCAAGATACTTTGCAAAATAATAAGAAAAAAAATCATTACATTTTCTTTTCATATTTAGTTGCTTAAAGACTTTATTTTGTTTGACTACATATAATTTATTTTACATTTAGTTTCGAGTACAAATTTTATCTTGAATATAATGGGTTCTTGTAGAAATGGACTGTAGAATATTTTCAAACATTATTTTCTTATTTAATTCTGTTGATAAAATTTTAACAAATATTGTTTAATAAAATTTTAACAAAATTTTAAAATCTGTAATTAACATACAAGTGATTCTTCCAAGTTTTTAGTCCTTTCAAACTATAATTAATTATATTAGTACTTCATGTGAGTTTCAATGGTATTTATACAATAAATAGCAAGAAAATAGAAAATTGATTTCAGACATCGTACTGGGCATTCGTTCCAAAATTTTGCCCCCCAGGGTGCTACGGCATCTTCACAAGGGCAATTTGATACAAATGCCATATTTTTAACTCTTACTTATGATTACTTGTAATCAGTTATGTTTTTTCTAAGGATTGGGTGCTGTAGGAGAACATTAGTTCAAAAAAGGCACCGGGAGTTCTAAAAGTTCCAGAAGAGACGTAGGAGGAAGGTTATAGGAGGCAACTCGTGACCAAAAATGTCTCATACGTGCTCTATCAGGCTCTAATATGGGCGATGTGGGAGAGGGGATACGCCAACCATTCCAAACGAAGATATTATGATATCTGCATTGTGACAACTTGCAATGCCTTCCATAAAAATAAACGCACCACCATTGCACCCCAGAAAAGACAAAAATGGTGTCGCAGAAAGATATCCCTATAAATTTGGCCGTTCATTGTTCTGCTTTGATATTGGAGATCAGCTCGAGAATCCATGGTATTGCAATCCTAAACAAAAAGTTTTTTACCACCATGATGGAGGGGGAAGATAATAATAGGGGGGAAAAACGCTTCTAAGGGATGGTAAGGCCTACAGTGGTGGTGTTTAGGTTTATAATTGGTATAATTTAATTTTATATTGAATATAAAGATTTTTTTTAGTCATCAGTGGTTCCAAGGTTACATTTGTTACTGTTAAATCATACGATGATGTTTGAACTTCTAAGATATAGCCACTTTAGGAGAAGATACGAAATCAAAAATCAAATTTTATTCTGGTTAGCTAATGATCTTCTAGTAATATGAATAACTAATTAACTAAAGAGTATTTTTTATTGCGAAATGCATTCAAATTTTATTTATTAAATTTTTGGAGATACGATTGAGTAAATTGATAGCGATTGTATTTTTTCTCAGTAAATTAGTTGTGTAGAAAATGTATTTAAATAATAACCTGTATTACGTACATATTCGAAAAGAAAAATAAGGAAAGAATGAAAACAATGAACAATAAAGGATTTTTAATTCGATATTACATGCATAATACAGAGCGAGAACAACATTACTGCAAAAGATTGTATTGCCATTGTGGATGGTGATACACAAAGCAGCACGTCTAGGAAAAGAGAAAAAGGACAGTAAAGATAGAGTCCTGAAAAATTAATTATTTATTCCCTCTCCACCATTTGCCACAGCTCGCCTTCTGAACATGGCTGTGGTAGGGTATGCAAATGGCGTCCAATACCTCCCAAAATGTGTTCAATTGGAAAGAAATCAGGTGAGAATGGTGGCTAAGAATTTATACACCTTTCGAAGCACTTTGGATGATGCGATCAGTGTACAGACGCGCGTTAGCTTGCTCATAAAGATCATTAATCCTTTGAGGGGCGATATATTAAAAACATTAAATTTTAGTTAAAATTCATCTGACATGAATTAATAATGTTAAAAAGACACAATACCAAGTGGTAAAATATTTTTTTTATTCATTTCCTGATTTTTAAGTTCAGGTATATATAATATACCAACGTCCCTCTCGAACATCTTTTTTGTGCACTCTTTATTTCGTAATCCTTCAAAGAAATAATGAATGATTTCATAAAAAGTATATTATTTTAGTTAATTTGGAAAATATTAGAATCACAAAACACTTTTGAAAAAATGAGAACTTTATAATGTTGTATTTTATTTCTAAGAGTGATAATTTGTGCGAAAATGTGTTAATTAATTTAAGTATAGCTTTTTTTGTACATATATGATTTTTGTAATTTAAAAATAAATCGACATTTTAAACTTAATAAACCAAATTTAGTAGAAATATATATACAGTTTTATTTAATATAAGGCAAATATTTTATTTCATATACTGTAAAGATATTTTTTCCTCACTTGTATCTGAAGGTAACTCCGATCCAGCAGAAGGGAGTTCTTGAAACCAAACAAATTTATTTAAATCGAAAGTCTCCGTGTGGCATTCTTTTAAAAATATTTTTTTAGAAATTTATATACTTAAAAAATTTATTAAAGCTAGATTATAAGGCTATTTTTAGTAAAATTAAGAGTAAGTGTAGATTCGTAAGAGTTCAAAACCCAGGCACCCACGGTAATTGTTCACATTAGAAATATACCTCTTACATTTGGGATGAACAGATGAGTCAAAGAAAAAAAGGTCGGCCCTCTTTATTCTGAAGTATTAATGGGATATATACACAATTACTTTTCTTTCCTTTTAATCACTGCTAAAGCGTATTCTTAGATCTCTTCTGTTTAGAAGGAATTATCCCTTCTTTCAAGACTCACTTATGGTGTCTAACGCAAAAATTTCTGTTCTTCTTACAAAGCGAATAACTCTTTGCTGTTTTGTATCTTTTGTAATACCTTTCTTCAGTTATTTACATCTTAATTTAACTTAGATTTTTTGATAACGTCTATCGCTAGAGGCAATGAACCCTTACTGTCGTCTCTCATTTGTCGGCAGCTTATCGTCTATTTTTATCTCACGCTAACACTATTCTGTATCAATTATCGTATGTAATTCTCATGTATATCAACAACAAGTCCCCAATCTGCTGTCTCCAGCCAGTTCTATCTTAGATGCCTCCGAAGACTCTCCTTCTGTCTTCGCTTTGTTAGATTTTTCTTGCAATAGTTTTGGTATTGAGTAATCCTATTTTCCTCTACGTCTTTGTTAGTTGTCTTTTCGTAGACACGCACAGAATTGATAATTTTTTATTAGCCACCTAAGGGGCTATTGTTTTAGGTAAAGCCTTTTGGTTTACCCGATTACTTTTCATTTTTTTTTGCTTCATTTTAATTACATTCATCTTAAATATATTCAATTTAATAATTATTCGCTTGCTTTAAATTTATTTGCATATGACTGATATATATTCAATTTAATAATGTATGGCTTGTATTAATTTTAATTACATTTATCGTAAATATGTTCAATTTAATAATATGTCATTTCCCTCAATTTTAATAACGGAAAAGTTTATTACTGCACATTTTTATTGTTTCATCGTTTACTTTTAATACTTTTATTTAACTGAGTAATTTAGTAATAAATATAAAAAAAACTTACCTTGGGTGGCTAAATCTGTTTTTTGCAAAACTTTGCATATATCTTAAAGGGTTATGCACCCCCTGTAGGTAGAGGTGTGTCATCAGCAACAGCATATTTGCCACGTGTTGTTTGGTTGTCAAAGTGACCTGAACTTTAACTATAGAAGACATGGAATCTTTGTTTCACTTCAAACTATGATGCCACAGTGGCGAGTTGTGGACAACACCACAATTACAGACGGGTTAGACTTGCATCGGCGTCAACCCGCACTCGTACGCGTCGATTCTCATGGGAGAAACATAAGCGTGGCTTCTAATAGATCTCTGCCCTGTGTCATTAGATTGCCCATATTACTGGAGGCTGGTACCATTGTATACGTTGACATCTCTGCTGTGGGATCAATGTGAATCATCTTAGCGGACGTCATAAGTGCAGGCCACTAGCACCTAATCAACGGTAAATGGTTCGGATCTATTTGGGAGTATCCAGGGTGTCTTGAACATGCCGAAGACTGGAGGTAGAAGTTACTTCCGGGTCCACTATCACTTGTGAATTAATGTGTCGATTCACGTTCGTTGACGTCCCTCTAGCTGCAATGGCACCCCTTAAACTTGCCAAATTTCCTTTTTTCAACCATATTGGACAAAGCCAATGAACTGTGGATTCATCTAGGTGTGTGTCAGATGATATTTTCAGTATGGACCAAACTTCTCTTCTCCGATCACCATGCCTCTAGTAAAGTTTCTGTCTACTGAAACTGTTTCCGTTGACGACAACGAGGCGATCTCTACTGTTACACGCGTCCTCTGATACAAGAACAAATTTTGTACGATGACTTTACTAGCAGGAATAAGGTCACGAAAATTGAATATTCTGCAGGCTCCTTCCCATGTATCTTCTTTAACGTGTGCTGGAGAGCTGTGGATTTCACACCATTTGCCGTACTTGGTAACCTGCCTGAACCCTGAAATTTGCATAATTATCTGGCCACTTCTTCTTGGTGTTGTATTTTCAGTGTCGCGTAGTATATATATATATTAAAAATAATTATATATTCTATTCGTTTCTATAAAAATAACTTTCGTCATTTTATGAGCTTATTGAACTTCAAACGGCACATTTTCAATTTATTTAACAACAGCCGATCTACTTACGCTCATGAGTCAGAATATTATTGATACGTAATGTAATTCATATCCTTAGCATAAGTTGCAAAAATGTGCAAAAAAAGATAGAATATGTATTAATTATATTACACTGTTCATAATGCACATAAATGTATTGTAATATAGAACTATAATTAATAAACAGATCTCTTTTGGGAATTAAAATTTGGTACCTATGATCAGCAGATTAAAAAATTGCATGCGACCGTTAAATTTAATAGAGTTTATATGTTTCTGAAAACATGCGAAATTTGTATCATTTACTCATATGTTACATGTATGGTTAGCCACGTTCGTTTTTCTTTAAGTGTGCATGAAACTTATGAAATTTTAGATTATTCATAACATTAAGACGTGCCATCTCGTAATTTTATTTCTTTATCCTTGCTATAAAGGTAATTTCTTTTCTCAACAGTAATTTCTTCAGCTGTAGAAATTAAATATTTTAAATAATAATCGGTCCCTTAACTCTGTTATACCCAAAGCAAAGGCAATATATTTTCGATATTTACTAAGCAAAAAATGTTTTTGTTCTTTGAAAATAAATATACACATTTTGCAAAAGTTTAAGCACTGTATGGTCAAAATAAAAATAAGAAATGAATTTATGGACAAGATAGTAATGTGTACAATACCTTGAGTAAATAATAACATGCAATGAAAACCTTAATTCTTCGCATCAATAATTCATTTAGATCAAAGCCTCATTATCACTGCATTCAAAGATGACGACTGCGAGAAATTATCACATAATACTCTTTGTGCGACTACAAGAAGCAATGAGGCACAAGAAAAAACCGGAATGTTTTGACTCTCCAAACAACATTTGTAGGTAATCTACTTTTTTATTCTCCTTACGTTGATCGATTAATGAATCTATGTGCTGTTGTCTTCTTGCTTACCTTTGGAAGGAAACGCAAAAAGAAAAACCGAAATTGGAGGAAGGCTGACTTCTTGCAAACGTGATAGGAGAACAAGGCCAATAGATTTTATTTGAACGATGCCCCTTAAAAGACGCCGACAGTCTTTCCTGTCTCAAACGTGCCCGCCAATGAGAAAAGTCAATTTTGAGAGCGGAAAGGAAAGTGAATGAAAAAAAATAAAGATCTACTTTCTGAAGATGGTAGTAGCATTGACCAGCCAACTGTTCTTAAGGAGAGTTAATTGAGGTCAAAAAACTTTTATTGTGTGTTTTACTAAAAGAAAATTAAAGTTCCATTTTCTTTTGCTATATGGCGGTAAATTTCTAGGGAATGAATATTCCTTTGTTTTAACAATATTTAATGGTTCGGAGTATAATAATCAATTTTGTTTTCCTTATTTCACATAAAATGTTTACTATTTACTAATTAATCCCATAACTTCTGAAAAAGTATCTTAAATATTTGATGTAGTGTATTTATTTGATTGCTAAACTCACGTAAATGAATAAATATTAAATAACATTTAGAAAAGTGTTTATTTACAAAATAGAATTTATTTAATAAAATCATTAAAAGTCTTTGTTTTCTTATAAATTTTGATATGGTAAACTTTATTAACAAAAAATATTTAATACTGAGATTTTTTTAAACCAAATGTATTTATAAACATTTCATTTTAATTTAATTCTACAGTCCTATATCTGTATGTATAATCTGTCAATTCATAGATGGATTAAGTTTCTACTTAATTTGTTTTAAAAAGAAGTTTACGTATTTTTTTTTATTCTGGTCCTTCTAATAAATAGTGCTGTATACAATTTATAATTATTTCACATAAATTAAATACAAAATGAAAACCTTTCCTTCTAATTTTAGTATGAAATGAATGGGGGTTGGGAGGTCAGTGATCCTGTGGAAAAATTAAAGCTGTACTATTTTCTATCAAGGCTTGGAATTGAGTCCTGGAGCAACCAAAGAACAACCCTACAGCAGGGGAGATGCACGTTAAAGCTTGGGTCCAAGTCTTGAGGGTATGGGGAAGAAGTTTACGTGGAAATATGGAGATGGATGGGTCAGGCCAGGTGTTGTTCTCGTAATTTAAACGAGGTTTAAAATACGAGGTCCGCCATCAATAGACACTGTGTTGCTTCAAAGAGTGACGTTAATAAACAACCAAGAAAATGTGTGCAGACTGAAAATCAGAGCGAAGCATTCATTATTTATAACTAAACTTTTTCAAATAGACATTTTAAACTTTTTTTATTAAAAATATTGCATAATGGTTTCTTAAGCAGTTGTGTTGAATACATCCTTAGTATTACGTAATAGTATTTTACAGCAATTGTGAATTATACTCATTAAATTTATATTTACTACAAATATTGCAGGAAAGAAGAATATTTATAATTCTCTTTACATTACAATAGATACCATAAGTATTTCTAAAAAAGTATGAGACTAAAAAAAGTTAAAATACATATATATAAATTCAATTTTCCTGGAAACCCTATGAAGTTTTTGATTCATTGTATGGGAAAACCACCGCTGAATTCTTTAACTTCTGGTACTCTCATAAATTTCATTTTAAATACTTAATAAAAGCAGTACGCCAACTTTTTAAATATTCTAATTTTCTTAATACGTGAATCCAATTTTGTACAAGTATTTTAAAATCACTAACTTTTTAAACGTATAAAATAGATACATAAATTTTAAATTATTCTGAATTATTGCTAAAACGAAATAGTTTTTTCAATGATAGGAATACTAAATTTAAAAAAAAAATATTTTTATTTTTAACACAGTTTTCCATGTATAATGTTTAATTTTCTAAAGAGTTTCTAACTTAGTGAAAAATTGTTAATGATTCCTAATACAGTAGTGTTATTTATATAAATTTGATTTACAGAAGATAATGGAAAAAATTTACAAAAAAAAAAAAAAAAATAAATAAATAAAAATTAGCAGATATTTACTTATAGTTGTAAAGTATAGTATAGTTGTTACTAGTACTTGTCCACCATTTAAGCTAGCCCTCACTAACCACTACGAGAATTAGCTGGCCCTTCTGGAAAAGTAAACCAGCTTAAGTGGTTTGAAGTTTTAGTGAACCTGAGTCCTTTTTCTTCCGCTAGAAAGGGAGCACTGGAAAGAAGACAAAGGAAGAGATAATATCCGATCATCCCACTCAATTTCTGGCTTTCTTCTTGTGTTAGTTGTTCGGGTTGACAGCTCGTGGTTTCTTTGATTTAACATTTTTTTAAATGTTTTTAATAAAAATATTGTTATTGCTGGTTAAATGTGTTTAGTTCTCTTACGTGAATTGTAACCACCTTCTGATTTAGAGTCAATACACAAAGGTAACTAATCCCATAATAGTAAATATCTTATGTCTCTATATGTATGATTTCAAAAACAATAGTCATATTCATTTAATAACATAAATCTAAGATTTCCTAAAATAATAAACCATATCTTAAGAAACAATCTAAGCTGCTAATAGATGCGGCAGTCAAGGTAAATTAATCGTCTTAAAAATACAAAATATTTCTGCACATTTGGTGATGTAAGAGAAATTCCAACCAAACATATTATTTCCATAAAAATATTTTAAAATAAACAAAAAAAATGTCTTCTTTCTTCTAGTGACTGGCACTCCTGAATGAGATATATGCAATAAAAGGTTGAATATAAATATTTAAAAAAAAGCAAAAAAAGTACATTTATGTATTATTTTTTTCCGGAAGAGTATTATAAGAGTTTTTTTTCCTGTAAAAATATTTAAATGTCCAGTTTCCATGAAATTGAAAGGATTTTTAACATCACTGCTTTGAATAATATTAGTTATATGTTGTAGATATTAAATAAAGCCAGATTAGAATATAACTTTTTTTCATTATCAATATAAGGAAATAAGAATTAACACACAGCAATATTATTTAATTAATATTGTGACGGCTGCACATTCCTGTTTAACTCTTGTTCCATAACTAAACTCAATGTTTAAACACTAAGAATCAATAAGTCGATCAAAGAGACGTTAGAACAATAAATACACAATTTATTAGCTGCTTGTTAATATAACAACGATTATAAATGCTCTCCCGGACAAACTTAAGACAAAGAGCCTTAACTGTCCAGGACAAAGGGCCTTAACTGTCTTAATTCAATCTACCAGTAATAATCTAACTGACTCTTACTACTAAGCCTTCCTTGACTTCAAACATACATTAACTAGCCGCTAACTTGTAACGATTCTCGGCTCCAACTTCAACTCCGACTCTGGAGCAATTGCTGAATACTGGAATCACTCAACCTTAACTTCTCGAACCACTGAACCTCTACTTCAAACTCGCTATCGCTACTCTCAGTCTGATTTTATATATTTCCTAACTCTCCCGCTTCACTTCATTTCTACCTGTTTTACATAATCACATTTCATTTTTGGTTGGGCAAAGGTTGTTTATCAAAAGCAATCAATCTTAATTAAAAGTCTCCAAGGTTAGTGCAGAGAAACCGCGAATAACCCAACGTCACAATATGTATAAACAAATATAGATTTTGCTTTTAAAAATGCTGTATATTGTTTAGATAATTTTAATTTTCCTTTACTTATAATACATTTAAAAAACCGTTTTGCGGAAACTAACACAGTATTAAATTTTAAGTAATACAATACACAACAGTTCAAAAGTATACCTATTAAGAATAGGCAACTAGTAGCAGTTTCCTTTTTCTAAGAAATCCTTGAGCGTGAAGCCCATTAGATACCGAAAAATAATTGTCATAACGTTTTCGGTAGATGAAATCCTCTTCTCTTACTTTGAACAAAATTAGCAGGAAACAAATCATAATTTTGATTGTTGTGGCTTTCGATATCTAATGAAGAATTCAGGTTTCATTGATAATGATAACTGGCGCAAAATAATGATGACATTTAAACGGGCCAAATTATAACTAACCTACGAATAAATATAACATTTGCATGGTACAATTTAAAGGAAAAAAGCCAACAATCTATACACTACCTTACCAAAGCAACTCCATCTAACTTCAAAAACAGGTACATTTTAAGCTATTCTGATATTCTATTTAATTTTTGTGCAATAAATATATAACATTAAGTCAGAAGAATACTACCATATTTGTCATCAAGTTTATTTTAAAATTTTTATTTAGAATTTATTGCTACGCATTCTTAAAACCATTGTCTATACATAATGTAGAAAATTTTAGAGATGCTAATGACAATAAAACTACAAAAAAATCCTATACAAAGCGACGAGAAAAACCGATTACGCTCTTTTTTTGCATTGTAATAGAGTTCCTCTTAATTATATTTATTATAGTTCATGATTTGTTAGGTTATGGACATCTCATCCGTTGTGTTATAATAGAAAGTCAATATTAAAATTATTTGACTCTATAATATTCCAAGCAGGAAGTAAAAATTAACAGTGGTTCCAAATTCTTGAAGTAAGATAGTAGACTCAAAATTGTCCTACAATTTTGTATACTTTTACTGATTTTCCAGTCAGTTCTGCTGATTATAATAGTATTTGAAGATAAATCAATCCATTGCTAAAAAGTACTTAATTTTTATAAATGTGTTGTTTCAGTCTCAGCCTTCGTATTGTTTCTAAGTACGATGTTAAAAATAGTCAAACAAACCAATAATATATTTGGAAAAAGTTTATTATTTTTATGGGACATATTTTTGAAAATTAAGTTAACTACTTCTGAAAGGAAGTAACAAATACATACTCAGAAACTTTTACAATTTAGATGAAATTTATTATTTTTGTGACATAATTTTTTTTCTTCTTTTTTTTTGAAAATTAAATTAACTTCTAGTTACAGCAGGGACCAAATACTCAAACAGTACTTTTACTGTAAGATATTGAAAAGTCATCATCTGCACCATTTTATAAAGTGACAAAAACAATATACCTATAAGTAATTTAAAATTTTAATAATAATTTTATGAAAATTAAAATTGCGCCCTATTTTGTAATTACCCGTATTTAATTATTTTTTTAAGACATTACTATTTTTATGTAATAAATGTGAAAACCTGAGATTGATCTCATAAAACTTGTGCATTTTAAAGACTTATTTTTTGTTTGAAAATATAGTGAAAAATCTTCAAGCTGTATATTATTTTAAAGTTATATATTGGCATAAGAGGAAAAGTAATTTATAGATAAAATTATTTATAACTAAATATTTACTTAATAAAACACTTATTTTAAGACAGTCTTCGAATAAAATTACGAAATATGATTATTTAAATCATTCAGTTTTAATAAATAGCTATACAAAAGGAGATGTTACAATTTATAAAGACATGAAAATTATTTTTATCAATACATGTTTTTCCAATTTATCAAGGAAATTTACTGCATATCATTTTGAAATAAACTAATACTGTTTTAACTGGACTTTATTTCAAATGTATTTGGACTAAATTGTAAAATTTTTAATTATTAAAGATTCTTGACTTGTAACTCAGTCTGATCGCAAAAATATGAATGGATTTTATTTACTACCCGTTAGATTATGTTAATCACATACAAAAGCTTACCTTTCACGATGCATTTGATGGATAATTACTGAATATTGT
>BMAW01058297.1:375486-393059 GCA_019974015.1 Nephila pilipes | reverse complement strand
CTTTACCGCCACAATTATGCTTTCCATAGCTGCTTATAAATTTAATTGATCTAATGCTTTCATTACGCTTCATCACACTTCCAATTAATTTAATTCATAAACATTGAAACACGATTATTGAAAAGTGAAATTTAAAAATGTACTTTTGTCTCTCTCTCTCTCTTTTTGTATATATATATATATATATATATGTATAATTGTGTGTGTGTATAAAAATGAAATGGATGATTATAATTATATTTGCTCTTTCGAAGAACTATAAGAATTAAGAAAAGAACCACTGGTCCGAATGACCTAATTCATTTGCTTATACGTGAAATACCACCGCACATTACACGTGTGATAAAAAAAAATGGATAATATGCAGTTCTTGTAGTTCTGTGTTTGAAAAGGATGGAGCTCTGCTTGTGAAGTGTTTTTACAAGAACGGTGACGGCACAGAAATTATAGATAAGAAATTCCGATTATTAACGGATATAAAACGCAGATTTGATTCTTTGGTTACATCTCTATCTGAAGAAAATTATTGATAAATGAATTCGAAGAAACGAGTTCATTTGATAAGAAAAGTTGCAGAGTGAGAAAATCAATTGTTTCGACGTCAGTTGAGTATGGGTCTACAGAATTAGAAGAAATTAAGCAGTGATTTAGGTATGCGCAGTGCACAGGAAATTTCCCAAACGTAAGATATTCCTGTCAGCATGATTTGTCAAATTTAGGAAACCATCTTGAAATGTTATTCATTCACAATTATGCATGTTCAGGAGTAGATTTTGACTGACTTGCCAAGACGATACGCCTTCTAGCTGAAAGTGTTTAATCGAAGAGAAGTGTACAAAGCATGGTCATGGAAAAATTTGAAAACATAACAAGTCCATTTCCATTTTCAAAGTTATGTCAATAATCAAAATTGCAAAGTATGGGGGAGAAAAAATCAATTCCAAATTAAAATATTGCCACTTCATTCTCAAAAGGTCTCTATGTTGTGCGGGTTTCTGGCAGCATTTATTATTGGCCCTTTCTTTTTCGAGGAGATTAGTCATTTGAGTAATGTCGCCTGTACTGCGAACTTGGTAAATTTTGAATTTCTGTTTCGTAAACAATTCATTCCAGCCCTGCAACAGCGCGGATGTGTTCATAGCAATGTTATTATGCAATATTCAGCCTCTCAACATAAATTTTGGAAATGATAGATTTATCAGTCGTCTATTTGCGACGGCTTGGAGGCCATGGTTACGTAATCCGAAAAAAAAATGTTGTATACGGGGCTACGATTGCAAACTTAACTGGATTGAATATATATATTACGTAACAAATTCCAGACATCGCAACTCATGCACAACGTTCTGTGGAAGAACATGTTGTTTTGCGCATTCAAATTCCAGTAGCAAACGGTGGATAATATATGAATATATCTTGAGCAAGTCGATTTATTCACGACTTCCATTTTTTGATGTTTCATCACTTTGTACTTTTTCTAAGGCATTTTCGTCTAAAGATAATTAAAAACTGATTTTTTTTTCCTATTTGCTTCAGCAGCATTTTATCGTGATAGAAGGGCTTTGTTGTCACACACACAGAAAATATGGTGCAATGGTATGGGGTGAGATTTTGCACGATCCCTGATCACCGTCAAATAGTTAACATCAACCTCCGAAACAACAATAAGTGCGTCTGAAAAACCATGCAATTGGTAGAACGCACTAGGAATAATGGTGGTCCAATAATCCATTGAGAGATTTAATAATTTTTTTTTTTTGTTTTCACCAATAAAATTTCCGGATTAGGAGGCAATTAAGGAAAAAACTACGTTATTAAATAATAAATTGAGAAAGAAAGTATTTAATATTAAAAGTATTAAATATTTTCTTTTTTGTTATGAAGAAGAGATAAATAAAAATTCTAATGCACACTATGTAACAAAAGTAAATAAAATAGATAGAGCTTGTCCTTATGTTATTGCTTGTCTTCATGTAAAGAATGAATTAATTCGTATATATAAAATTAATACTTGTATTAATTCATCTTCAAAACATATTTTTCTGTTATACTAGATTCAATGGATGAATTTTTGGTAAAATAAACTTTAACAATATTCTTAATAATCAATGAAACTTAATTGTAATTCATGATATTAATATTTAAAAAGCTTTAAAAAATATTTTGCTTTTAAAAGCATTTAAATTTAACAAGAGTATGAGACGTATGTTATGCAACCATAATAATTGTAAAGACTGGCAGAGTTATGATGAATGCATTTGTGTATGGATTATAAAGAATTTTTTAAGGAAGAAACTTAACGTGAGATTACAGATAATATAAGTATTGTTAAGGATAACAATTTGAGAAAAATTATGACTATAAAGTACATATTAACAAAATTAGCAATTAAATATTATTTACCTATCAACGCTTTTAAAGAATATATATTTTATATAACTGAAGAATTAAAATATCTAAGCTCTTTGAGAAAAAAATATGACACTAAGATTAGAGATATAAAAATGTATATTAAAAAGTTAAAAAAGGAATTCGTTATTTTTTATATTGATAAATTCCCATAAAATTATACAATTAAATGTAAAAAAAATTATGATGTCTTGACAAACAAGTCTTAGTGAATAATAAGGCCTTTATTAATGTTACCAAATATTGATTAAGAAATTGTCAACAGAATTAAAGCTTTGTATAAAGAAAATAAGTTATACGTACATTGAATATGATAAACTTTCCCCATATACTTCAACCTCCACATTTTCATAAAGTTTCTATTAAATTTAGATTGTCCTATTAGTTCAAATACTTACATTACTATAGTTCTAAATCTTTCTAAAATATCTTTCTAAAGATTTTACAAAATACTATAGATAGTTTTGATAAGACTATTCTGATAAAAAAATAGCTACAGAATTATTAACTATATACAAGATAAATACATTTACTCTATTTATAGTTATGACTCTGAAGATTTTCTTATTTCTTTAGATTTAGGTGACTTAAAATAAGGATACATTGGTTAATCATAAAAAATTATAACAGAAAGGTGTGTGAGATAGCTCATGTGAAATTTAAATTTCTTGTTAATTTTGGCTTAAATGAAAATTTTGTTAGTTATATAGGGAAAGTACTATAAAACAATTCAAGATATTTCTAAAGAGTGCCTTGCTTGCATTAGTTTAGCTAATATTGCTTCACGTTTCTTGAAATATAAATTTAAAGATAACTGAAATATAAACTTATTTAGATATAATGATGGTTTTACAAGTTTTGAGGTTATTTTAATGCATATATTACCCCAGAATTATCATTTTATCTTTTATATTTAAGAATCTGATTAAAACTAATATAAATTCTTGTGAAACAGTATTTTTATATTTTAATTTAAATGTAGTTAATAAAAGTATTATATGGAATATTTATTATTAGAGAAATAATTACTTTTTCCATATTCATAAAGTGAAATTCTTTGATAATTATTGAAATTTAAATGTATCGAGAAACATGTTACATAACTAGTTACTTTTAAATATCAAATCAGTTAATTTGCCCATAACTTTTTAAAATGAATTATGTATTTTCTATATTACTTGTGCAAAAGCTAACTATCCATTTAATTTTTTAAAAAAGAAAATTAAATATAAAAATTACAAATTTGATAAAATAATTTTCCTTTCTTCTCATTTTTATTATTTTTTAAATAAGGGTGTGATTGTATGTGTATATATATATATGTGTGTGTGTGTGTGTGCGTGTGTGGGAGTTAATCTAGAAAACACCCCATTAACTGAAATGTTATTGTATGCTGATAGTCGTGGTAATGCAATCGATAAAGAAGGACTTCTTCCGTAAAGAAGTATATTTTTAACAAGTTGAGAGCCTTTTATTCCTAAAGTTAGCACTTACTGCATTAGAAAATGTAGTATAATCTTTGTGAAAGGTGTCTGTAAGGGGTGGAGTTCGACAAAATATTCCTTTTTTGTCATGCTATGCGCAGCATTATTCGGAGTGGGGGGGGGTTTATATTATGTGGTGAATTTGTATTGCATTTTTTTGTCTCACAACCAGTGAGGGTGTTAAGATTTTTGCATAGTATTTTTGTTAAGCAAGACGCTTTCCTAAAACTTCTCAAATTTTTTCAATAGGGGTTTGGTTCTCAAGAACGTGCGGGCCATTAAATATTCTAAATAACCTTCACTTCTATATATTCTTTAACTCTAAATGATCGATTATACGGGGCGTCCATGAAAGCAAAGGCATTACCAACAGCACCATATGAAAATAACCCTGAAGCAATAGAGCCTCATCAATGTCCCATTGAAAGGACATATTCGCCAATGCTACTGTACATTGGAGCATGCAACATTGATCTTGATACCTGCGAATAACACAACATTACATTTCGAGTTTCGTTCTCTTCTACGTGTAGTTTCTGGTTTATATGCACTATTATTCTCACGCCAGATCATTTGGCGCTCATAATTTAATTTCGGGGTGAACAAACTCTCATCAGAGAATAGTTGGGACCTTCTGTCCTGATCGGCCAACTTTCAGTTTTATGACATCATTGGAACCGGACAGGAGGATGCAATTTGGATTATGATGCAAATATGACCAGTTGGTAAAGGCCTATATTTATTTCCCCCCCCCATACCGTTTTGCAGTTTGGGGCAGATGAACTGTCTTGTGGCCAAAAAATACTCGTTTGTAAACTGATATGAGTCGTAATGATCCAGCTTTTTTTTTTGCCAATATGGTAATGAGCCTTTTTTCTACTGACATCTTACTTTACCAAAACCTCCGGAGTGACATTTGCTACGCAGTCCAGTTGTATTGATGACCTTCCATATCCATAAAAAAAAACTGTTGTATCCTTTGAAAACGTCTGTTTCTTTCCGTCTTTATTCAGTCTTAAGAATAATATGGTTACATATAAAACAATCAAAGTTATTCAGGAAGACATATCAAAATTTTCAAGAGTGCCAATCGAGAAACCTTTACTAAAACCAATAATTGTCCATTCACGTGAAATCCTTGAACCTATTATGAGTGCTATTATGTGACTAGGACACTCAAGAGTGGAAAAGAAAATTTTTATATGCACTTATCCTCTTTCTACATCTTCCATTTCTTACAATATTCCAAATGTAATATATATATATATATATATATATATATATATATATATAATATATAATATATATATATATTAAGGCAACACTACTCAGTGTTCAATGTAGTAACATTAGCATTGATGAAAGAAAATTGAAGTTCTATGGTAGGTGTGAATAATCCTTACGGAATATTGCTTTGTTATATGTATTTGATTTTAAATACAATCTACAAACAATCACCGAATTCTGACGTATTATGTATAATGTTTTCAATATATAAATGGTCGTGTGGCCACTATTAGAGATCTTTCCATCGAGCATTGATTATCACACCTAATTCCTCTGAAGACGTGTTATAAAATAGGGATGGTGCATATTAAATCTGTCGAAGTGTAGATCAGTCACAGGATAGAATTTACGAGATTGACACTCTAAATCATACACAACTATTGTACTTCAACATGTCATTACCATAAAATTAAGAGGTTGTTACTTGCACCCTCTTTTCGTTCTTTCTAGATGCGACATTAAAAAATAAATAAAAATAATTCTTAAAAAATTTAGATCCCTTGAAATTTAACCCCCACTCTTGTTTTTCACTTGAAATTTGAGATTGTTAGTTAATAATTAATATTTTTTAAAGAAATCTGGATTACCAATAGTTTGAAAATACCTTTACGTCTTCGGTGATATACACAAACTGCAATCGTATAGTTAATGAACGTTTTCTTTTCCCAAAAATTAGAATAGAATATAAAACATATTACACTGTTTACTAGCATCAAATTTTGAAACATTCTTACTATCCAATCATTATAGAAATATTAAGTAGTATGATTCGTTAATGTGAAAAAGCGATTTTATTGTTTATGAAATTAAATTCGTATATATGGTACTTTTAACAAGTATTTAATAAATGTTTTACTCGGTTGTAAAGTAAAAAAAAGTTTATAATTTATTGAGAAATCATCTAATATTTTAAAACTATGTGGAAAAAGATGAATATATTGGGTTTTATAAAAGTTTTCTTAACATTTAGACCTAATAAATCTTATTACTTTTCGTATTTATAAATTAATTTTCATATAACGCTTTCATTGGCAATATATTTAATGTACTTCGAACATAAACTTGGTAATACACGATGCATTTTACATTAGATTTTGCAAACATATCTATCAGTTCTGAAAAGTGGTGTATGCATATCCTGATCTTGATATGTTGATGGTATTGTTTTCTTTTTAATGATTACTCGAGCGTTATGAGAAGTTACTTCTCAAAAAATAAGAATGGTATTATAAATTAGTGTTTTATGTCAAAATAGTGTTAATGTTCCAAAATGATGAAAAACCATTTTATCGAACCTACGGAGCTTTCGTCTGCAAATATTTGTATTCTCCAATAACATTTTACTATCTTTTACAGTGCGCCTCACCTGGGTAACAAACAAAATGTGGCTTTCTTATTTTGTCCTGCTTATTTTTCACTATTGCCATCAGGAGAAGCCTCCGTCTGAAAATAAAATATGAGAACCTGTAACGCATATAAATTGATAGATAAGTAGTTTCACATCAGGGTTATCTTACGGGAGCTGCGAGGTAAAATAAATAATGATTCAAAAGACTCCGAAAGTATTTATGTTTGGAAAACAAGAAATTCTCACGATAGTGTTTTGTTGTTAACTCTAACATAGCTTAAATTCTTAAGACAAAATAATTTTTTAAGAAACATAAGGGGTTACCAGGTAAGTGTTTGACACTGTAATCAAGTGATTTACATGTATAATTTTTTTCTGTTTTCGAAAACTTAAAAAAAATATATTTATACATCAAAAATTACTTAAATAGATAATTTATATCATTCTCTTTAAATATAAAGTTATTAAAAATAGTCAAAAATATGCATTTATTTAGAGGTTTTGTACAATTTTTACACTACAGCAAAATGCATTGAAGAGAAATTTGCAGGAACACGTTATACAATGTTTGTTATTTCCTTTCGAGTAATTTATTTTAAGTTAGTGAAGATAATACAAAAAAAAAATTCCTAATTACTCAATATATTTTAGAATCATCATGTGAAACATATGTGATAGTTCGTTCCAAAAGTGCTTTTCATAAAAAATATGTACGAATAACTCACCATACAATACATAGAAAATCTGCATATATTAAAGGAAATTTTCAATACAATTATGACCAAAGTATTATTTCATATTCAATTAAATAAAATTAAATGTAAATAATTTATCTTATCTGAACTAAGAAAGATTTATGACACGAATAAATTAACATGAATTATGAGGTATTATTGAATCAAGCAAAGTACACAAAAAGTATTTCTCTCTTTTTCTGTAGCTCAGATTAAAATCCTAATTGATCAAAAGTAAACAACAAGTAATTCTATCTTACTCTCTAGATTGGATTAAAACCTCAATTAAAAACTAGGAATATTTACATATTCTTGATATAATAAAATAAATATGCAGTTTCATCCAATTTAAGAGTAAATAAGAGACTGAAAAATGAGCCTTTGTGTACATTTCTGCAAGTTTTACTTTAAACACAAGTACTTATTTAAAATAATGCTTTAATTGCATCGAGTAGAATTCATTCTGTTTGCTTACTAATTTTCATTTAGCTTTAGCAGTCATTTAATAATTTACTCTTTAGAATTTTTATATATACATGCATACATACATATATATATGTATATAAATGTGTGGTGAGTGTGTAATAAGTCCTTAAATTTAGATTTAAACTGTATTAGATCTAAGTGTTCCATGAGGAAACATTAATTTGAGCCAGAATAAAACATTAGTTTTAGCTTGTTTGACGTAACGTTAAATAGCATTAAAATGAGCATTTAAGAAAATTTTACGTTATGTTACGTATTTATTAGCTTAATGGTTCTTAAATATAGTTCAAGGTAACATTATGTAACGACCGAAATTCTTATTTAACACAAAAAGATTGTTATAAAATCTTAGTTGTATCAAATTTTATTTGCTCCAACTGTAGAACGAATACATATTTAAAATTCTCTATGCCTTTAGTTCGAGGTAGTTTTCAAATTCCTTCTTCCTTTCCACTTAAGAAACATATAAAATTATTTCAATGTAATATTTAAACGCATTTCAAATAAGAATGTATTCAGAAATTAAAGTTCTAAATCTAAGTGTTCGATGATAAATAGTTCTTTTCTACCGAAATAGATAAGTTCTTTCATTATAGTAGAATGATTAGAGTGCAATTAAAAATGATATTTTTTTATATCAAAAATAATAGATTGAACAAGTGTAAAATGAATTTTATATTTTCAGTACTACGATTTTTTCAATATGATTTGACTTTCTCGATTTATGTAGCATTGAATTGAGTAATTTTGGTGAATTTGCCAAATATTTGTATATTTAAAGTACTCCATGTAGATTTTTTTAATTTAATGGATACGAGAGGATTCGTCTTTCAAAAAAAAATTATTTTGATTCTAACAGATTGACCTAGGAACTTATATTGACGAAGATTTAATGTCTATTACACAATATAGAAATATATGGTTCTGGAAAAGGAAATATAATCAACAGTTTTCCATAATTGTGTAGTAAAGAAATTAACACCATACTGTGATTGTGTTAGAAAATTATTATCGTACATTTGATTTGGAGTTACATTTACTTAGTAGAAATTTTATTACTTTTATAGGAAATCTACTTTTGATCAGGCAATTAATTAGGAAATTGAGGTAAAATAATTATAACTTTTTTAATATTCCGTTGAAAAATAACTCTTAAAATTAAAATCTCCCAGGAAAAATTATCATGAGCACGAACAGCATCTAAATAAAAATTATAGTGGCATATATTCAAATGAGTAACCAGATCTGTTCAGATGTATTATCACATATCCCCCCCCAAAGTCCAGAATGATGGATGATGACCGCAAAAAAATCCTTTCAACATCCTCGGATGATTTAAATTGAATTTCACCTTCCTTCTACAGTGCAAC
Source organism: Nephila pilipes (assembly GCA_019974015.1). Taxonomy (NCBI): domain Eukaryota; kingdom Metazoa; phylum Arthropoda; class Arachnida; order Araneae; family Nephilidae; genus Nephila; species Nephila pilipes. The sequence continues at coordinate 383,941 of BMAW01058297.1, read as the reverse complement.
TTAGTAACAGACGACGACGTCTGAATCAAAAGTTGTCGTCAAATTCTTTTGCGGAAAGGAGGAAATGTCATTGGATGAGTTTCTAATCAGGAACATAGAATCAAGTTGGATGATAAATATTCATGCTGGTCTGTCTTTAACCTGTGTTTTAAGTCGATTATTCGCTCTCTCCGCAATGGAATACGAACCATAATAACGAGTCTGTAAAGGCCTTTTTACTGCATCTTAATTTACGAAGATGACGATGCTAGACTGAAGATTCGTAAAATCAAATATGACTAAATATGATTAGGAGGAATAGGTCTAATTTTCTTTAAAAATTCTTGCAAAGTAGTCACAAATATCCATAGACAGATAAATTAAAAAAATAATAATCTCTGGGAAATTTCTAGACTAATATTATGAACTATTTCTGGTGTAGTTACTTTTAAATCCTCTTTAAGAAAAGGGGTATAAGCCCCAAAAAATAAAAGCTTTTAATCCACCCAGTTTCCAGATAATATACTCTTAAGTCTTGTATTTATTTGCCTATGGAAAGGCTCGTGTATACTGTTACACTGCATATTATATGTAATTTTTCTATTTTTATCACAGCCTAAAAGAATGACTAACGTAGTGGACAGTTGGTTTCAAAATTATGACTTTGATCTGTGGTTATGATATTCAGCATTCCAAACAAAGAAATCAGCAAATTTTAAATGCTATCATTACTTAAAATGTCGTTTTATCTAGAATGTAAAACGACTTCAAGCCACCGCGTAAACCTATAAGTATACAGTAAGTACACTTTCTTAATGGAAATAAAGGACTTACAATATTGAGATATACATACAGAAATCTCTGATTAGATAATTGAAACGTCCCATAAATAATTTCAACATAAGTTGTTGAATTATGTTGAAATTTTCTATGGAAAGTTTCATAAGGAAGTAATATAATTGTTACTTCGTTGACATGATATAAAGTTTTCGTACCATTTCTGATAATCTTTCATTAGCATGGATTATATAAACTCGGCTGACACAGATTTCACCGTAAGTTTATCTCCACCATGAGCAAGACTATTTGTTAAATTAAATAATAATTCTCTGTATAGCTTAGGAAAATGTGTACTTACAATTCCTATTCAAACATCACGTAATGCACCTGGTTGTATCAAATCAGGTATGAATATAAAATTGTAATAATATTTTTGTTCCAACAAGTTAACCAATCCCCTTTACGAATTGGCTAGTGCCTTACAATCTAAAACCTTTGACATCTGTTTCTCACTTATAAACATGAAAAGTCTTCAGCAACAACATTATGTGGGCAGGACATAAGTCTAATATTTGTACCAAATTTGTTCATATATGCAAAATGTCTATGTTGATGGGGGAGAGTCTATCAGATTTTGTTTTAAGACAAAAGATAACATTTATAATCCGTAAATATGATGAATGTACATCATTCAAATACGCGTATATTGAAAATTTCCAAATACCGAATTCACGGTGGACGATTTCCTATCATCCGAAATTTAGTTGTTTTCAGCTTTAATGCGACTGCCTGAAACAAACCACAAAGATTCCGTTCAACCTTTCACTGCCTATTGTAACGAAGTTTCTATGGCAATATCAAAAGCATCGATATACAAATATACATCTGCAAAAATGCAAAGTTAGTTAGTGATCTCTGATCCCGATCATAAAAATGGCAAAATTCCAACCATCTTCCAGGTACATCTTCAAAAGCATCGTATTTCCATCCATTTTTATAGTAAATTCATATCTGTACATATACAATTTGGTCACCATTGCCGAAATAACGATACTACTATGGTTCTATTATGATTGATCAGGCAAATAATAAGAAAACCGAGGTAAAATAATAACCTTTTTATTACTTTTGATCACACACTTTCAATTAAAAAACGATCATGAAAATGAATAACACCTAAACATAAAATCTCGGGACTGAAATACTCAAAGATAAATATAAATAAGGTATAATATAGATAAAGATAAATATAGATAAAGATGTTGGTAAATGTGTTGATGCATCTGGCCAGATCGGTTGCCAAAATATAAATTAGTCAAACAGAACAATTCGTCACACTCTTCGTACTTTGATCTAATATATAGGGATTTAAATTTATAAGTTAAATTATTCGAATTCTTTTGGAAATATTTTTTATTAATTTTAAAGTAAACAGGGTATATATTTATATATGTATATATATATATATATATATATTATTTAGACTTATATTATTTCTTAATATAGACTTCAAAATTATTTAATATAATTTATTTGATAATCTTCAACTGGTAATTTTCTTTACCTTACACTTGAATGCTTTATCAAAAATAGATTTTTGTAGAGGAATAATTAAAACCTGATATTTGAATATATTACTCTTCTATTGGAAGCTTGGGGTTAGCTCGTTTTAGTTTTAGAAGGTGGATGTTACATATTAGCTTAATACATCGTTGATTCTTTATTTATACTATTCAGAAATTATTTGGATAATATATTTAGTTTTAAAGTTTAGAATTCTGTTTTATTGCAAAATTTATAATATTACATCAAAATGAAATACTATTACATTATTTTTATTAGCTGTACTTTATTTTAACTTTATTTCTGTACAGTTTATGTATATTTCTTTTATATTTTCCTCACTTTTTGAGTTTACAACAAGTAGGACAATAACAGCATGTCATTTTCTAGTTTTCGTTTTCAGTTTTCCTTTCTAGTTTTCCTTAATTTCATAAAAGTTATTTTATTTTTAAATTATAAGCATATAAACAATTCTAATAGATTATGTTAATTAGAATGTTTTAGTTACGCTAATATTTTGTCATGATTTTTAGAAATCTTGAGTAAGAATTTTTTGTTGTTATCTTTTGGAGAACGTTTATTAGTAACTGTATGACCACTCGAATTTTAGTACTGATTAATATGTGATATTGACAAACACTATCAAGTACACTTTTGATAAGGATAATAAACATATGGATGATTTTAAACAAGTCTATTAAGTTTAAAAGCTACAACATGGACACTTAAATATATTTAGAACATAATTTAGAAACATAGCGTAGAAAAGTTATAAACGCTTAGAAATATAAAAACAAATGTAATTATGACTAGAAGAAAAAAAAAACACTTTTAATCTCTATTCTCTTCAGTAGTAAGAAATAAGAATATAATAACTAACGCTATTATAATTTAAAAGTAACAAAAGTGAATTTCTGATAGAACAAGACTTTTACTTTGCTAAATTAATTTGAAAATTTTCACTCACTAATCCTGTCTTAAAATAGTTCTTTCCAACTTTTCAAAACCTAATCAATCTCTAAAAATGTGCATATTTCAATATCAATTGGTTACTAAGTTTCCAACTGGTGAAAAGAAACATCTTTAAAGTAAAAAGTTTCAGGGACAATTTACATTCATTCAAAAAAAAATTCCAATAATTAAGAATAAAGTTAAAATTAGTTTTATCAACATCGCACTAAAAGCAACAATGCTGCTGGAGATGAGGCTCATAAATATGAGCCTCATTCAAGTAACATGCACAACACTCAATTTGGCATCTCCCTCTCACACCTTCCACACCACGCCGCTGCTAGGGCTTCCGGCCTCAACTGATTTAATGTCTATTAATTCAAGCTACATGTTGCGGCTTTTGTAGCATGAAGGCTCGAACCCACGAATTGACGAAAACCACAGGAAGAGAGTCCACAACCATGACCACAATTAAACCGTTTCACAAAAAAGAATGAAAACAATTCAATCTACAAATAGCTAAGCAATGTGTAAACAACTTTTTAAGGAAATAAATAATAATAATAAAAAAAAGCTTTATTCTCAAAAAAGCAACTAACTGAGGTCGAATTTTTTTTTTCTAAACTCTTCTAATTGTAAGAAGTAGGATTCAAAAGTTCCCAGACTGAGCCTATAACGTGAAAACGTTTTGCAGTATAGCGACTACAATATTTTTTTTATATTACTATGTTCTCCCCCTTTTCTGAAAGTGGTTTTTTCCAAATCACGTGGTCGGTATCTCGCCATGACGCCGTATTTTATAGGCTGATGCATTTAGTAACCGGGTGATTGAAAGAAAAGACATTTGTTGAGCGAGAATGAATATCAAAATTTTATGTTCACTTGGGAAAGAGTGTTATGGAGACTTACGAAATATTGAAGCATATGTATGGCAGTGATATATAATCGCTAACGCAACCTTTTAAGTGGTATCGACGTTTAAGATTAGGGAAAATTTCGTAGACGACAAACGCTCTGGTAGTTCGCAGACTTCCCGCACCGCTGAAACCATCGAAATGGTTTCTGGGGTGGTTATAAAATCCGGTTTCAAACAATAGCGCAAATGGCAGAATCATTTGATATATCCGAGACCACATCTCAACGGAGACTGGCTTATCCTGCATAGGATGTGTCAATACATCTTATCCTGCATAGGATGTGTCAACACATCTTATCATGCATAGAATGTGTCAACACATCGTTCCCTGCATGTTAAACGAAGATAAAAAGGCAATTCGAATGTAAATAACAAGATACAAATCTTGTTATTGTCACAAGATAATCTTGGATAGTGACAAAGATCCTTTCCTACTAGGTAGAATTGTTACTGGAGACAAGAAAAAGTGTTTTTTATACGGCCGCATACCAGGATAGTATCGGTATTATGGAAATCACTATTATCTCTTCACAAGCTGAAATTATGCCAATATCGCTCAAAAGGGAAGGGCATGCTAGAGGTATTCTTTGATATCCATGTCATTATGCATCTGGAATTTATCCCTGAGGGACACACAATGAACAAAGAACTCTATGTAGATACCATGCTTCGTTTGCAAGAGTCTATTCCAAGAAAGAGAAAAAATTGTGGGCTGAGCAATCATGGGTGCTTTTGCAGAACAACACTCCAGCACAATGATCCTTCCTCATCACTGACAAAGAAAACAACTGTTTTGCCTCATCCACCTTACTCTCCGGATCTCCCCTCCTGTGACATCAGCCTATTTATTTGGCACGTCACTTGCAGGCTCGGCTATTTCAATCTGCAGATGAAGTTAAAAGTCCATCACAGGCTGAATTAAAGGACATGGCTAAAATGGATACCAGAGATGTTTCGATGACTTTTACCAGGAATGTTAAAAGAGTGTTGTTGCTCAAGAGTCTTATTTCGAAGAATGATGTGTTTCAGTAATTTACATGGTAATATATTTTAAGTTATAGACTCAGTCTAGGAATGTTTGAATACTACGTCGTATAACTCATCATTAAATTTGCATTGAAGATGCCAAAAAATATTAAAAGTGAAATAAAAGTGTGAACAAAAGTTTTATGATGGCATTTTAATCAATGCACCCTGTAGTCACAATAATTTTTTTTTCAAACATTCGGTGCAGCTATCAAATTGAAAAACCTCTGATTCCTATTTTAAGTTATATTAGTTAAGTATGTTTTCTGTCCAAACCCTGGTTAACTATAAAATGTATTCATTTGACAGTTAATTTCTCATCTAAAGAAACCTTTCAAATATTTCTGAATGAATTCATGAAAAATTAATACTATTTATTATTCCTTTTCCTTAAGAATTCTGTATTTCAGTTAAGTAAAATATGCTTAAATTTCTTAACAAATACAGAAATAAGGGTTTCGTAGCACATTTATAAAATGAAGGAATCGATGCAGAAAAACTGATGCATTAGATATGAATGCATAAAAATACTATTTTTACTAAAAGAGGTAAAATAATTAATTAAACAAACTTTCAAATTATCAATGATACTGTATTAATAACGAAAAAAATTTGCTTAAATAACATTAAAATTAGAGCAAAGACTTACGTTTTCAGAGAAATAACAGAAATATAACATACATTATGGATAAATTAATGGATATTAAATATTTTAATTGCTCTGATGCAGTATACCTATATCTGAGCTGAAAGTTCGCAAATTTTCACTTTCACTAACTTAATACGTGCGGTACAGAGGGTTAACTTGCTAATTGATATGCATTAAATTAGGCACGGAAAGCATTAAAAATCTTAAAAAAGAAAATAAATAATTTTAACAATATGATCGCATACGGAATCAGCATATTTCTTAAGGAGTAAAATAATTTTCTTCAGCTTAGTTATTCATATATTTTAATAAACGCACCAGATTGCTTCGATGTTATGTATATTTAATTTTAAGATAGATACAAACCAAGATATAATTTGTGATTAAAAAGGTTGCATTGTTAATGCAAAATCGTTTCTGTATTGGGTGTGAGAATGTATTTATAATACTATCCAATCTTTAGCTTATAAACCTAGAATAAATGAGTAATTTTTCTTCAAGATTTATTTGTTTATTTACGTTTAAGTATATGAAAGGAAATATGAATCTTACAAATTATTAAAAAATAATTAGTTCATGTAAAAGCAAGTTGTGGTGTTTCTTTAGTCAAAACACATTTAATATTAGGATACAGAAGCATTAAATAGCTTTTTTTATTTAAACAAAATCTATTTTAAACTTTCTGCATTAAAAGTATAGTAATTGTAAATTTTAACTGGATTAAAACAATAATAATCTAAACAGAAATCAGAAACAATTGCTAACAGTGAAACAAATGCTATATGTATATCCAAAGTATCTTCAGATAAATCTGCTTCAAAACTTAACTTTTATCTTTCTTAACCGACTTTTATCTTTTCTCAATTTACAAATACTTTTGATAAGGACATTGTATTCAAAACACATAAAAAATGTAGTTTCATTTTTTTTCTATCGTATTTACATAAAAAAATACTTCGGAAAAGAAAATGAAATAGAGAATATATATATTTATAAAGAAATGAGATTCATGGAGTTACTGATTAAAACAGAGTGTTCTGTAAAATGTTATTAAAATAAACATTGGATTTTTTTTTACTTTAAATATAGTTTTCGAATTTTATTACAACGGTTTATAATTAAATGGAAAGCCATTTTAAACGATACTAATATGATTAGTACTAATTCAGTTGAATTCACCCTTATTTTATTAATATATTAGAGGAATTAGGTTCTTTGTAATTAGTAAGGTTCTTAGGAATTTTTTTCACGTTTTGAACACATTTATATTAATACTCTTTTAAAGTTTGACACGAATGAAAAATTTATATATCGCTACATGTTAACACCTGTTAAGGCTCTTGCATAGACTAATCAAAGACGATGTTTAGAAAGTAATGTAATTTCTCTCCACCAAATGAGAGATTTCATTTTTGCCATTTAAGGTGTACTTTAAAGAAATTTTTTTTTAAACTTTAGGTGAGTGAAATTGCAATATAATGCAATAATTTACAATTTCACTGAACTTAAGATAAACGTATTGGATTTAAGAGCCAGTGTCTATTTATCACTTCTTTAATAAGATTTCGCTGATAGAAAAAAAAAGTTTTATTAGAAGAAGTGATTGTTTTTTTTTTTTTTCAAATATATATGTCAGTGTTATTTCGATGATGTAAGTATAAACAAATAAAAATGGTTTTATTTAAATATGACGTGAAGCAAAATTTCCAATGGGCAGATAGCTTTGGAGAAATTTTACGTGATTCATATACCTATTTCCTTATATTTAATATTTTTCTAAGAAAAAGATGGAAAAATCATTTAGACAATAGAACTTCATCAGTCATTATTACATGCGATGCGCGCTGATTCTATAGACAAACTATGCTACTTATATTGATATAAAAAGATGAAAATTATCTTATTAAACATGCTGAGTTAATTACCCCCCCCCCCTATTATTTAGTACATATAGGAACAAGTGAAAATACTAAGAATGCATGAGAATTTTATAATAACATATTCTTCCATATAGCAATTGTTACAGACCCTTCTACACTTAGTCCTTTTGCAACTAAACTATTAAAATTATTCAAAGCCTCAATTTATGATGAGTACTATGATCAAAATAATGATTTAGTCCATTGAACATTTATAGAGATGCTTCCTCTCGAGTATCTATCACAGATAACGAGTAATCTGTCGCAAGTGCTATCACGTCGAATATGCATATGAGCTTAGAATGACTGCATCGTCATTTTACACTTATATAAAGCATCCATATAACATTTCAATGTTTATGAAGCGAGGGATAGTATATGTTATGTTTAATCAAATATAAATATGTGTAATCAGTATCATTTGTATAAAGGTAAGATTTTCATAAAATTAATCATACTGTTATCAGATATTGAATTCTTGGATAACTCAAATAACATTTGAGATTTTATGTACACTAAATTTTCTATACATTTATCTTTTATTTACTTTGGTAGTCTTATTTTCGGTAAAACAAGAAAGAATAACCGGTCATTAAAATATTTTCTTCATTTTACATTTTTTTTCACTATTAATATATATATATATATATATATATATATATATATATATAT
>BMAW01058297.1:265366-373237 GCA_019974015.1 Nephila pilipes | reverse complement strand
AGATAGATAGATAGATAGATAGATAGATAGATAGATAGATAGATAGACAGGACAAGACAAGACAAGACAAGACAAGACAAGATAAGGTAAGATAAGATAAGATAGACAGGCAGGCAGACAGGCAAGCAGATAACTATATTATCATTGTCAAGCTTACAAAATTTTTATTAAGTGAATGTTCCTAATTCGTATTATTTCAATTTATAATTTAAATAATTTCATGTTCTTCTTTCTGAGGTACACCTTACATACTTTTAAAAATGTTCAAAGACGCTACTAATGATTTCTCAAAAGTCAAGTCACCTTGTGAGGATATTTATCCATATTACCTGCGTATAAATGGTTTCCTTTCTTAATTAGACAAATATAGTATGGGCTTCCTCCGATTTAGAAATTAATTTAGATATATTATAAAAGGCTGTCAAACTACTGTTGTATTTTTTATGATGTTACTAATAGCCTAAAAACGATGGTACCTTCAGAAAATTGTTCTTGATATTCCTGAAAAATGAGAATTCACCAATTTGTTTGTCAGAATGAGCTTTTTGTAGAGGTTCCTGCAAATGAAATTAGGTTCCTGTAAAAGTTCCTGCAAATGAGATTACGTTGAACAAACTACTCATATGTTCAACGTAAGCACATGAGTAGTCGTGACTTCATTGACAAGTAAACACATTATTGATACACTAGAAAACAGTGACACTCTATTAACGACGCAGCTTTCTGTTAACTAAAATCAGTTGCGGTGGCAAAATATGATGAGGGAAAGATAACTATTTCTAAAAATTAATAATTCACAATAATGAGTAATACGCACACGTACCTTACAGATCGGCTAAATATGCAAGAACAGTAAATTGAAGCTGAGGGAAAAACAGAAATGAAGCAAATGAAAATCAAGACAGAAAACACGATTCAAATCAGACATTTATACAGAAGGGAAACTAACTCCATACTGTATGATTAATCACGATAAATTGAATTCACCCAGTGGCTTGAATGAGCCACGGAAAACCTTGATATATGTATTGTGGCGTTTTGGATCCGTTCTGATTGTCGAGTCCTTCCAGGTCATCCGGCCTAAATTAGCATTTTTCCATTGGCTGAATAAGATTTAGTGTTTGCTTGGAAAAGAAGCTTCCTCTTCCCATTCTAATAGTTGAGTGGAGAGAGGAAAGTTTCACCTCTTGTATTTTTGACACATCTTCACGACATGGAATTTCAAAGTCATTTTGTGTTAGATTTTGTTTGACACAAAGACGAAATAATCACAAACTACATAGATGCAAAATTGAGAGCTCCTGCTTAATTTGGTTTCCTTTGTTCAATGGAAACACAATTATCGGCAGTGAAGAATGATAAGAATTGTGAAATGTATAGGATGAAATTTACTGGTTCAGAAACATTTTTGATAAACAGTTTTTATTAATGGTAGAAATATGTAAATTAAACATTGATTTAAAGATTTTAATTGTGGCTTTAAAATTAAATTTTAATGCTAAAACATGCTTATTTTGCCTCTTACCGCCCAAAACGAAGCTACTGCCTCCTTATCCCCAGACAAGTTCACTGCCAACACTCGAGTGGCGCTTCTGCTCCCGTAGAGAACCAGTTGTCAAGAGGTTCAAATTCCAGGTCACGTTCTCCTTCAAAGGCTCAAGGATAATATTGTTGATATCACATTACATTCACTTTAAAATACTAAGCGGGTGCTAAACCATGCTCGTACCTCAGAAAACTAAAGAAATTATCCAGTTTAGTGAACGCTGAAGGTTGTAATGTTTTCAGCCTTGTATTTGCTTTTGACAGGAAATCTAAGCTAATATTTTGGATACATAGTTGAGTGGTTTGTTCAATTTTCCCGATTCTTACGTAACTTTCAGTAATTCGCTCTAGATTTCTTTTGTAAGTGGAAAATTGTTCGACTATTCAGTCTTAAGGAGAAAAAAAGATTTGGTATTAGACCATGACTTAAGATGATTATTCCCTTTGACTTTTGTTATTTTTGACGTTTCCAAGCGAATTTTATGTGCGAATTTCTTGAAAAAATTTGAACTACTCATTGACATCATCTTCCATCATTTTTTGACTTACTCATGATTGAATGGTTTTATTAGCGCATCGTTAGAATAAACACTAGGGCTAATGATGACGGACTTCGTAATTTTTAACCTAAGCGAAGTGACGAGAACATAACGAGAACCGGCATCTCCCTCACCTAACTTTCACACCACACCAACGGTTTGACAATAAGAGGGTGAAAAGACTTAATGTGCATTTTCATCGACTACATGGAAATCTTTAGTACCATAAAGACTCAAAACCATTGCTCCTCGAATGCTACCGGCTGCAAGTCCATAGCCATGACCACTAGAATATGACAGTCACAACTAACTCACATATTCAACTCCAAGGCTTAACTATTGTGACGGTAAATGCTAAGCTCTGTAATTATCATTAATTAGATTAACGATAATCTTAGGTATCATGCCATAGAACAGGTTTATTTCTGTAATCTCATTTATAACAAAAGCTACCTTAACTCTAATAACAGATTAACATCCCATTAGACGTATGAGAATTACTAAAAAAAACTTCCGACATTTAATAAACTTCGCATTCCCTATGAAAAATTAAAACTGTGAAATCTCAGTTGATTTCTTCTTAGACAAAGGAGTCTCTTGGAGTCAATTCGATCATCCAAGAGCTCATGTGCGAGACAAACTCCTCTGGTAAAGCAAATATATTGGTGAAACAATTTTTTTGATATCAGATTTGATTAAAATTTTTAACCATGTTTCAAATAATAATTCGGATAGTGAAAAAGAGCTATTATATCACATATAGAATTTTTTTCAATACATTTGCATGTCATTGGGTCTCAAGAACCCAGGACAAACCTTTCAACATTTTATAGACGGAATACTATCAGTTTAAATTATGGCCTTTATTTGCACGACATCATTGTCGTTTCTGAAATTTTCTCACGCATTTACTGAAAAAAGCAAATTTTTCCTCGGCTTGGCTAATACTAAATAATTTTATTCAAAAATGTATTTTAAGATTGACAGAACTGTCCTATTTTGGCACATTTGGTTACTAAGTATAGTATTTTTACTTCCTCAAAAGAAAAAGACGATTTCTAAATTTCCATTGACGAGTTTCCAAATTGCGTCGTTTCTTGGTTATCACTAAATTTTACCAGCCATTTCTAACCACAGTTGCACGGAAACAGACTTCACTATTTATTCTAGTCAAAACCAATAATAGTGACAAAACCACATTTTAATGGAAACTTACAAATAATTCAATGATTACGAAAACATTCTAGATAGTGCGGATTTACTCGCCTCGAATATGATTAGAACATACCCTTCTTAACCGATGCATTACATCAAATATAAATATCTGTGCAGTTATGAATCAAAATTTTGACAATGGGCCACAATAACGATCAATTTTTTCTCGGAAGTTTACACTTTCCAAAAGAAAATTATAGAGTGTATGATCAAGAGTTACTTGCAACATATTGATTCCGTAAACCATTTCCGTCATTCCTTGGAAAGCAGCATGAAATAAACACTTATCATGATTTTAGAATAAAAAGTACATTTTAAATAATGTAATCGTCTTTATATTTTTTATGTAAAAATGAATACGCAGATTTCAAGATCTGCACCAGGCATGTAATGCAATTAATTAAAAACTCTAATTTCTCATGACAATAGCAATATACTCTATTACACATATAATAATTTCAGAATTGTTTCCTTAAGTATCTTATTTATCAATTACTTAATTTTTAATTTATTATTCGTAATGTCTGATTCTTTTTTAAATTGATTAAGAAAATAGTTTATTAATCTTAAATTTACTCCTGTGCAGGTATAGATCTAATGTTTAGTCTCACTTTAATTTTCAGCTAGATTAGAAATAAATGGACCAGAAGAATTAAGCCCTACGAGAAATAGCGACACAAAAATATTACTGATTTTATTTTATTCATATTATCTCATATATAATTTTAGTATTGCTGAAGAAAGTTATATATTATGAAGAGAATAATATTAAAAAAAATATTAATCGAGTTTAATTACAGAAATAAAAGTAAGTTATTTTGAGTTAGATGGAGTATAGATCTGAAATAATTTTATACAATCTTTTTGATTTTACCTTGTTATTTCATGCAGCCTTATTGATTATCTTAATATTTCATACAGTCTTTTTGATTATCTTAATATTTCACATAATCTATTGATATATTAGTGCTCTTATATAGAAATATGATAAGAATTTTGAATATAAACTCCTAAATTATATTTTTGTTCAGCTTACTTAAATTTAATTTTAAGAAACAAATATAAGCAAAAACTGAATATTTAAACATTGCTCAAAATATTAAAATATTATAGGCAATAAAATTGTTATTAACATTTATGGTAAGAAAGATAATTTTAATTTTCATGCATATTTAATTAAAAAATATACATATCCTTAGAAATATTATCGTTCACCTTTATAACTGAGCGGTACATATGGAGCAGTTAAGTTTTTTTTTTGTTCTCATTTATTTCGGCTACAGTACAAACGCTATACCAAACTTTAAGAGACAGATTATCCCTCCGTTTTTTTCAGAATAATTTTTCCGACTCTTTTTTATGACTGTGTTATCATTGTTCGCAGAACAGTAAGAATATTTTTTCACTAATATTGTCAGGTTGTCTGAACATTCCTTTTCATTGATGACGTTTTAGTTCAATAAGTTCCGATTTTGAAAATAAATACTCCTTTCGATAATTGTACGTTATCGATGATAGAGGGTTTTTCTTTCCTCTCGTTTTTTTCTTTGATTTCTTTGAATGCTTTAGAATTTTTACATTTTTAAAATAGATATTTCAAAAGCATTGCTTACAATATTTTTTTTCAATTTTAAATATAGATTTCTTTTAGAGATAAAAAATATTCAGTAATAAGAAAATGAATTAATATATTTTTTTAAGTTTAAAAATTCAGAAAACTATTTATGATATCAAAATTCCCCACAATTTTCAGTACAATACATGAAATTATTATTTGAAAGTTTTACATTTGTTTGTTGTATATAGTAATTACTCAGTAACTATGAAAAGAATTCAATTTTATCTAATACAAAAGAATTGAAAGCACGAGTAAGAAATTAGTACAGATATTAGAAATTTTTCTTAAAGATCAATTTATAATTAGTTTTGGTTTCTTTTTTTCCTATTATATAAAAGATAATAATTAAATAAACTTAAATTTATCTTTACATATATTCATTGTTATTTAAATAATAATCGAACACTTACACGCATGTACCAATCATTTAAAAACATATGCATCTATTAAAACAATTATCTTCTTATGTCTTGAATAATAGATTTAATTTATGACATATGAAAGGTTTCAATTCATTCGTAAACAATTTCTGATTGGATCATAAAATTTAAATTATTTTGACATAAATCCTTAAAATATAACTATGTAATAAGTTATTATATTTACATTTTACTTAATTCTCCTTATCTCAAGTGTAGATTTCATTGTATATCTAGGAATGAAGGAAAAAAAATTATTAAAACGAAATGGTGTTTCTGAACAATTTGTAAGTATTTCAAATCTTTTTTCTTAAGATTGAGGCTTTTCTGGTTTTAGACATTTAAAATATAACCGTATTGATAATTGGATCTTTTAGCTAGAAATATATGAATTATATAAGAAAATATTTTCTAACAGCCCTTGGTCGGACTAGATTCAGATACGCAACAAATTAAAAGAATGTTTCTTCACTTATTTTCAATTGCAATACACTTATACAATATCTGAAAAAAATTTCATGCTGAGGTATACGTAAAAAAATTTCTGTTTAATGATTTAAAAAGCACATTTATACCAGTATTCTTCTATAAGAAACATTGGAGATAAAAATGATGATACAGCAAAAATAACGTAGAAGAACATTCAATACAAATTTATAACAAATTAAATATAGCGGTATTTCTTTTCATTGTAGATACGTTTTTAAAAGATACCATCCAGAAAATAAATAACCATTCGTGATGGAATTATGTAAAAAAGGGAAAATCACTCTAAATGTCAAAATTTTAAGTGCATCTGAAAATTATTATATTGAATATCGAATAAGAATTTGTTTACGTACTTTCTACTATTGCATATTCATACTATGACGTAAGATTTTCAGTAAAATGTTAAACATAGGACATATGATTTTTATCTGAAAAATTATAAATGAAGAGCAAAAGTCCGTAAACGCTTGATTAGTTAAGCAGCGCTGTCAAGTGTATCTATAAATATTAAATACATTTCCAAAGTGTTATTCAATTGTTTTCAATCTTTATAATAAAAATGACTAATGTTTAATATTTAGCACGTATTTGTTCTTATTTCATTTGCTTTCATTCCTCTTTTGTTACAAATCAGATTATTTATTGGTTAGGATTTACAATGGCTTATAATATTATCGAGCATATCTTCAGATATTGCAGTTCATTATCACTTAGAGAAAAGGGACGTATAAAAATTATTTTAAATAAAATAATATTCTAGAAAAGTAAATTACACTTACTGACTGAAAAATTTGTATGAAATATTTTGTTAAAAATAAATAAAAATTTCATAATGATAGGTAGAGCATGTAAATCTTTTTTTTGCATCTATAATTTGATAATGACTTTGACAGATGTATTCTTTTTTTTATTTTATGTGTTTGCTTTAAAATTAATTTATCACAATATTAAATAAAAAATTAGGTAAAGTTTTGTGTTTCGCTAATTCATTCTTAAACTTTCGAACTATAAAAGCTAAATTTAATATTCTCAATACATTTACTACCACAAATTCCAAACCAGAGTGATTGGTCAATCTTTGATTAGAAGTAAGAAATTAATGTCAAAAACAGAAATATAAGTCAATCTATTGCATGGTGTTCACGTAAAATTCATTAGCTTGAATAATAAAATAAAGTTTATGTAAAGACAATTCGAAATGAAAAAGTATTCTTATTTAAACGCAAGTTCAGTATAATTTCATACTGTATGTATTTTTCTTTTTTTAACCTTACTTTTAATCGTTAGTCAATTATTTTATTTATCATGGATTATAATCATGTTTTATTTTTAATAATATATTAATTTTATCTCAAAACCCTTAACAATGTGATAAAAAATTAGTATAGACTTATTATCCAATCATATGTCCATAACACCGAAGATGTTTGTCTTAAGCTTTAATAAAAATCATAATACACAAAAACTATTTTATATATAAATTAATTTGTGTGTGCGTGCTTCTACAATATTTTACTTTCAATAACATTCTACAAAAGTAGTAGATAAAAATAGATATATTATATATCATGTCCTTTCCCAACATTGGTACTTACAAATGCCAGTCTATTAGTTTCAAACATAACCATGTATCTAAATTATATACTATAGAGAAACTTATAGTTCATTGCATTATTATTGTTAATGATGTTGCTTTAATTTTGCTTTTGAATATAACAACTTTAAGATGTAATGGGCAATGATGCATTTTTTTTTGTAACCGGACATTAAATTCGTATTATCCCTTCTAAGTTTCTCATTTTATTTTATTTCTCGTTTTTTTTCTCATTTTACTTTATGTTTCTCATTTATACAATCACTCGAAGTTTTTCATTTCATAAATGATCTCTATCCCATAGATTATCAGAAATTAAAGTAAAAAGAAGTGTATTTAAGTCATTCAGAAAAGTAATATCAAAAGGTTCAAATCTGCATATTGCCATTAGCAAAAAAAGACGATAATCCAATAGCTTATAGTAAAGGAAAATACTTTTAAAAATTTGAAAACTGTAAAGAAATTTGCTTTTAAATCAAATTACATAAAAATATTTTTATACTTTTCTGAAATATTTAATACAATGTTTATTTCTGTGTGTATGTGTTATTTTTTTTATTTCAAATACGATTTTTCTGATAGATATATGCATATTCTACGTAAACATGAAAAATATTTTGAATGTACACGAATCATGTTAATCAATTTCTGATGTAAATTATGGTTGCTTTGAGACATGTCGTCAATTACATTCATTTAAGGGCCCCTTTGCTAAATATTGAACTACATTCAATATAAATCTAGAATTTTAAAAAGGGAACAAAAATTTACGAGTCATTTCGAAAACAACTTATTTATTCTTCAGTGTTATCAATTGGGCTTTAAATATTTCAGAGTTTCTCTCTGCAATACAATAAATGCGATTAAATAAAATCATAAGCACAAAAACGTCTTCATTCGTTTGAAACCACCTAATATATATCCGAAAAATACATAATAGTCGAACATTTTCGCCCTTTCGCTGAATAACAAAATTGAAGAGTTTTTGGCAAATGTTGCTATTCCCAAAGCAATCCATTAGAGCTTACGTCTGAACATAACTACTACCTCGGGAGAAATGGATATTTTTCTTGTTAACAATTCGTTGCGCTTTTTGTCGAATGTAGCCTCTATACATCTCAAGAGTACATTAGTACTTTGCATGTTAACTAGAACCTCAGTCCGTAAAGGAAACAAATAGTTATTCCAATATGTATCATCATAATGATACAAAAGTAATATATCTTTATGTAATAGAATATGAATGCAAAAAAAAAAAACCCATGTGTGTTTCTGAAATCGATTTTATCAGATCAAGACAAATGTTCTTGAATAAGATTTTTAACTGTACATATTTTATATCTGATTAATGATGGAGAAATATTAGTCTTCATTAGCCTTCTTGTGTGTATACAACACAGTAAATAAAAACTAGTAGTTTTTTCGAAAGGAAAGTAGTTGTAGAGATTCTACAGGCCATGTACCTCGCTGTTAGAAGTTAGGTTATAATTTTTTGAGCTTTTTTTTTTTTAATTTTAAGGAGCTTTTAATTGAAATTTCGTTTGTCTTGTCACACATCTATATTAATTGAGTAGAAAAATATTTATGTTTATTAATTTATGTTATATTGATGATTTGAGAATTTAAATTAGAGTATTAAACTTGCACTTTTTTCCAATTTTTAAATGATTTTTTTATCAACGTCGTTATGAAATTATGAAAGAGAATAGATGGCTCTTGTGTTTCTCATATCAAATCCTTGCTGCGAAAATAACAGTTTAACTGGGTTTTTTTTTTTTTTTTTGTTCTCTCCTTAGAGCTACTCACCGTGTAAAATTATTTCTAGTTTCCTTTAGTGGAAGTAAGTGATAATATAACGAATCATCTATACCCAGGAGGTCTCTTTACCAACCTGACTGTTGAAGTTTTTATCAGCTTTTATTATGTTTATATTTTATCAGTGGATTTCAGTTTCACCAATACAGTTGTTAATCAGAAAATATAAAAAAATAACATGGGTAACGAATGTACGAACTGAATTTCTATTAAGTGGCATCGTTGTTAGAAGAAATTAGGCTTTGTATTTAAAGTAAATGTTTTCATATTATTCACACAATTTCATAAGTTTTATTGATTTTAGAAAATACATTTTATTTAATAATATATTGAATTTTCTTCAATGAAATGCATCCCATACTACTAATAATGACATCTAAAGCTAATCAAAATTTATGGAAAATTTGATTTATTAATATAGTTCTCATAGTAGACATTATTAAAATTTCCTTCAGTAATATTCAATGAACACTACTTCATTTTTTTTCTGGTTGCTATAAAAGTATTGTGACAAATAATGATGTCTTTTGTAACTAATTATAATTGATTCACAAAATAAAGTGAAAACATAAATAATGAAACCTTATTTCAAAAGCGTGAGAGATATTTCTGTGAATAGCTTTCTAGTATTTAAGGATTAAGCTTTAGAAATAATATGCAGGCATAATTTTTATTTTGTAGCTGTTTTGATATACCTGAGTCACTAAATAATTGTATATTTACTGTATGGTTGTTAAAAACATTAAATTGGTGTAATTAGTTTAACTTTTCGCTTACAGAATCTCAATTAATTTAAAGAATTCCAAGTAAAAGAGGGAATATAAGCAGCTCCTAATGCAATAAAATGAGCTTTTATAGTTAACTATTTTACTTTATGCAACTTCAAAATTCATTAAAATGCTTAGATTACTTAGAATTGTGTACGCCTACTCAAATTTATTCATTATTTTTAGACATATCATTTATCTTTGAAGCTATTAACAAAATTACCAGTTTTCAGAATAGGAACTTAAATAAATTTTGTTAAGTAATGGATTTCAGAAAATAAATATAATTTCTTTTGTGTTACATATTTAATAAATTGATAAGAAAGATGTAGGATAAGAAGTTTCATTTGCTCTAGAATAAATATTTGAAATCTTATATAAAACATTTCAAATGAAATTAAAAGTGTGTTAAAATTGGGGGTCATTTACTTTTGAATAATTCTCATAGAAAATATTATAGAAGCATTATAATTTCTAAGAGAAATTTTTTTTTAGTTTTTTGACAGCACTTATTTAATTTATATCAATGAAAATTTTTAAATTTGTATCTTAATTTAAAATATAATTTTTTCTGATTGGAAATATTTTATTCAATGTTGCATGAGAAAAAATATTAGAAAGCCTTAAAGTATTAGAAAAAATATACATACATAATGTCTAATTCCTTTAAGCAATAAAATAAGTTAATTTCATATACAAATTTTGAATTCAGTTCAGTTATAAAGAAAATTTACTCATCAGCAGAAATCTAAGTTAACATTTTGATATCACATTTTTTTAGTATGTATTAAATATTAAATTTGAATAGGATTATTAAAAAGAAAAACTTACGTTTAGCATTAAGAAATTAAATTTTAAATTAACTAATGAGACAAAAATGACAATGTCACAATCCTTTTTTTTCTCTGAGTAGATATTTAAGCAATTATCTATGTAAAAATGCAAATTAAATTATCTCAAAATTATTTTTGAGAATATAAGAAACTTTTGCTTCTATTATTCCTGTTTAAATGATGAGATGAGAAAAACGAAATTTAGTTTATTTAAAAATGCATTATAATTGTAAAGCAATTAATCTGATTTAAATTCAATATCTGTTATCCAAGTTTCTTTAATATATATTGAATAACGAAATTTTAGTTCAATTCATATATTTATTCAAAAGAATTAGCTTTTTTCTTTAATTTGTGTTTTGAATATTAACCATCATCTATTACTTTTTAAAGTCATCAAGGCATTTATACATTATTATACTTTTCATTTAATATACACATATTTTTTTATTTACAAAGATACTTAACTCTTAACTTAAATTGCAATCCATTAAGGAATCCATCATGAAAAATTTAATGGTATGAAAAATAAAGTATTTTATGTAGTATTTTATACAGTAAAAAATTTATTAGATTGAATTTTGGTTTTGTAATAAAACATTCTTATCCGTTACCTATTTTCCTAAATTATTCCTTACTCGTAGAATTCTCTTTAAAATATATTTTCTGTAGTAAGTTGAATTCATATATCAAGTAATTTTTATGCTATTTTAATTTTTATAAAATTACGCTTATTTGAAACAATTTATGTTTCAGAACACTCAAGTTTTTTAAATGAAAAATCCTTTTATTTTCTACACACAATTAAGAAAGCTTTATTCACTCAAAGTCTGATTAAGAATAAAAAGAAAACGTATTACACTCAATATGATTACTACATGAAGTTAGCGTTATTATTTCTTTCATGAAAATTCAATACACTTCTGAAAACGCTAGAGTTTGATAAAGAGAATTTGATAGAGAGGGAGATGTGTGTGTGTGTGTGTGTACAAAACTGGGTGACATGGAATTCAAACTACAGAAGCACAATAATATATCACTTAACAGTTGATTGAAGCATAGCAGCCATAAATAAAATGTACCCATGTATTGTGAAGTAAAGCAGAAAAAGTGCTTACTGACAAAATGGCATTAGTAAAACAGATTGACCTGTCTTGAGGAATGGCATGAAATCAAAGTACCTCATTATGTAATATGACCTCCCTTAATTGCAATGGCTACATGATGCCGTCTCCTCATACTTAACACAAAATTACCTGACAGTTCTTGAGAGAAGTCTTATCATCCATTACGTAGAATCTTATTCAGCTATCTGGTGTTCTCCGCAGAAAATGCTCATGCTGCAAGGTGTTTTTCCAAAGTATCCCACAAAGTTTCTAATGGAATTTAATTCAGAATAGCATGCTGTATAACCCGTTCTTCAAGAATCTTCACTTTCTATACACTTCTTAACAGCAGAGGTTCTGTGTGAACTTGCATCTTCATCCATGAAAACGAGTCCCGATCGATGGCACCTCGGGGCAGATTCCTGTTTGGGAGAATAATTTCATCGCAATAACGATCTCCGGGATGTGAGCCGCTGGAGCTCCGTTCCTCCATTCAACATAATCCTGAGCCACATAAACAACTCCAGGATCACCCTAATAGTCTCCTTTACCGATGATAGTGGGATGAAACCATGTCACTTCCTAACCTGGATTTCAACAGAGCGCCGAGAACAATTGTGTGAACTAAAACGACTCTAATTTGAAAACTGAACGTGATAACAATCTTTAACAATTTAGTCTTTGTGTTTTTGACACCACTGTAAAAGATACCACTGATGGGCTGCTATTAATAGTATGCAGCGGTCAGGACGGCTTGTGAATATGCCATATTTATGCAGATATTTGTCTTCAATAAGACGTGATACCTATCGTCCACTTGCCATACACTGCTGTTGAGCAATATAGCTCAATGTTTGGTTCCTATCCTTTCTGTGTCTACATAACGATACGCCAACCATAAGCTACCATAGATTTCTTCGGCCGATCATCACCAAACTTTCTTTCATTTAGAAGTTATTCCATGCTCTTAAAATTAAACTTTTATCAATCCTAAACTTTTGTGCAAAACTTGTCAAACTACTCCATTCTTCATCTTTGCTGATCATTTTACCAAACATAAATGTATGTCTGGAAATGTGTCCTTCTTCCTTGTTTTATGATGACTTTGCACTGAGAGCGCGCATTGTACGCGTTTGCTTGCCGTGACGTCTCCATTGATGTCTTAAAACTAATATTTGCATACATATTACTTTTGTATTGAACTAAATTTACACTGTTCTATTACCAGATGTCCCTTTTCAAAAACTTCATGGTTGTATATTGAAGAAATGTATTTGTTGCTTTATATTTGCCCTCTTGTACACACACACATATACATACAAAGGGTGTTCAAATGAAAAGATAGGAAATATCGTTACAACGTAACCGTTAACATATTTTTCTATGGCTCTATAGCAGAATGTAGCGAGACATCTAGGGATGCCAATGGAGTCTCCGGAGTAGATCGAAGAATGTGCAGGAGGGATCAGAGACTCTTTTAAAGAGCGCCGTTTAATTGACGCCGCAAAGCGTGTCAGAACATGATGGATGTCAGAATTTGATGATTTAAGAGCAGTGAGACGTTATCCGATTTCTGAAAGCTGAAAGTGTTACACCGGTCGCTATTCATCGCCAGATGGTAAGCATATACGAGGAAAGACTGTGTGTGTGACAAGTCAGTGAGAAAATGAAGTACCACATTCGTGCTAGCTGTGAGAGTTTGATTTATGACAAGAGACCATGGCAGTCAAACACAGTCATCACGGCCGATCACATCGACAAGGTTTACTACATAATGAAAAGTGATCCGCGTGTCGCATTACAAAAATTGGGGGTGAAGGTGGATATCGGCGTTGGAACAGTGTGGAAACTGTTCACAACAGGTTTCGTTAACGGAAGGAGTGTGCGCAATGGGTTCCAAAGCAACTGACAGACTAACGAAGGGAGCTGCTTATCGGGCTAGTACTTCAACATCTGCTTCGGTATCATAAAGTTGCCTGCAATGGATCGTCACAGGTAATGACCGCTGGTGCCATCACTACAAGTCAGAGACAAAGCGGGACAGCAAGCATTGGAAGTATGCGTTGATTCGTCACTGAAATTCACATGTGATTCGTACCCTATAAAACATCTGAAAGGAATTCGCTTCAACTCAGACGACGGACTAAAAGACGCTGTGAAGGACTTGGTCTCATCACGGCCACAGGAATTCTGAAAGCATCCGGCCAGTGATTGCAAGATTTCTGAAAGCACGGCCACAAGAATTCTAAAACATATATATATATATATATATATATATATATATATATATATGTGTGTGTGTGTGTGTGTGTGTGTGTGTGTGTGTGTGTGTGTGTGTACATTTGTGAGTGCAACAGAATCTTAAAAATCCCCAAAATAATTTTCTTGCTGCTTAAACATGAATATGAGGAATCTTAAAGGAAATTGTTTAGAAAAAGAAATATATCTAAATATCAAAATATGCGCAATGAAGTAATTTAAAGTCACATTTTTTTCATACGGTGTATGTTTATATATATATATATATATAAATGCACACACACACACATATATATATATATATATATACTGCCTCCGTTGACTATGGCTTGTCATTCTCTGCAATTGCACACACCCTCTGAGACAAGAACAATTTTTTTACAGTGATTTCCCTAGCAGAAATAAGGAAACGTGAATTGAAATTTCTGCAGGCTCCTTCCCTTATATATTTCTAGTGCCCTGGAGAACTGCGTATTTCGCATCAATCTTATAACTCTGGGATGTGCTCCACCCTGAAATTTATATATATATATAACCTGGTTTTTCTTTCCAAAGGTGCCACTACCGTTTCGCTTAGAAATCAAGTAGTTCTAATTATACTTGCTATACAGAGAGCAGATGATTCCCATCCGAGAACGACGCGTTTTTACTATTTCGACGTGTTTTTTCTAAAATGTAAAATAGTGAGTTTTGGACTCCTGTTACACTAACTGTGTAGATTCTCACTTATTACATAATCAAGAGTAAGCTCCTTTACGTTTATTGAAGCTTCTTTGATAAATTTTGCTATTTCCATGGATTCTCTAAGTTTTCCTCGTTTGAATTGTCGCTATATTTAGAGTTTTATTCTTTTGGAGCAAACCCGGGTACCCAGAGCTTTTAAGGATATTGGACTTTAATGTATTAGAAAGACATAGTACATATTCATCTAAAAACTACATTTCTAAATATAACAGCATTAGAATTTCTTTTCAGTTCTCTATCACATATCTGAACTTTAACGATAGAAAAACAAATTTAAAAAAAAAGATGAAAATCAGTTGTAAAAAAGGGTTCTCTATAAATATTTTGCAGTCATCCTCTAATAAATCCAAGTTTTAAAACGAAGAATTTACCAAGCCTCGCATCCATCACCTAAGGAGTATAAACACGTCAGAAGTAAGTGGAACAGTAAGAATGAGTAAAGTAAAGAGTTCGGAAATCATGAATAAACACCTGAGAAGGCATGAAATGGAAAACTGTAGAAGATTCGTCTTTTCAGGAGGAAAAGAGTTGTCTTCAACCGACGATGAAGATGATGATAAATGTTGCATGTGCATTGCAATCAACTTACATCAATAATGTAATCAGAGATTGTTATTTTTTTGCAATTTGCTATGATTCCGCACACGATGCACTAGCACACGAGGAATTGATTTTGATGTAGAAGACAAAATCGTTTACAAGTTTTGCTAGAAACTAACTAGCTAAAATAAAAAAAAAATGAGCATTATTTTTCTACATAAATTCTCAGTTTTATTTCTACATTTTGAAAATTCGGTTGACAATTAAAAATAAGTTGAAAATATGAATTTGCGTGAGAAATGTTTTTATCTTCCCGGTTTTGTCAGACCCTACCTCAAGAGTAGTATACATACAATATGTACATATAACACATCAATCAATAAATCCGAGACTAACCTAGAGATGGCGCTCGTAGTAAACCAGTAACCTGATCTTTCTAGAGTACTAATCTTTGCTTGAACGTACAAAATTTTAAATCGATCGCAGAAACAGCTGAGTTATTGAGGTTGGAGTAAAGTCGTTTTTAGTTTGTTTAAAATGGAAAAACCGATTCAGTGTTCTGATTAAACATTGTTTTAATGGGTAAAAACACCGTGCAAGCGAAACAATGGATTAAAAAAATGTAACCCGGACCTTGTCCATCAAACAACGATTTGTCGGTGGTTTGCCGAGTTTAAACGTGGTCGTACCGACACAAATGACGCGGAACGCTCAGGTGACCTGTGAGCCGTTACACCGGAAAATGAGTGAAGTGGACAAAATTATAATGAAAGATCGTAAAGTGAAGTCTGAGAGATTGCTGAGATGACACAGATATCATATGGAAGTGTATTTACGGTTGGTCTTGAAGTGAAAAGGTTTTTCAAGTGGGTGCCACGATTGCTTTCGATGGAACAAAACAGCAACGAGTCGATGATCCGTTCTATCGCCATTTACCGCAAAGATTCTCTTCGTTAAAAAAAAAGAAAAAAGAGGAAAAGCGTTGAACGATTGTATCACTCCTGAAAGCCAGTGATTTAACAAACGATGTTATGTTGATGATAAAAAGACAAATTTGTTGAAAAAAATGTTAATTTCACATGCTAGACTCGGGAGTTATTGATCGTGTATTTATAATATATATACTATATATATATATATATTATTACATATTATATTATAATATATATAAATATATATATTATAATATATATATATATATTAAGGTTATTGGCTACATACATACATAACATACTGTACATATTTCATATTATTACAATATACATACATATTACATAACATACATATTTACATACATATACATATACTATTATTGTTACATACAGTTATTATTACACACATACATATACATATTACAATACATACTATTAAGTTATTATGTATTATATATACATACATGTTGTATAACATAACATACATACATTTGCTGGCTAACATACTATTATTACAATACAGCTACTTTATATATATTCATATATATATATACTTATATATATATAATATACATTTATACATATATATTTTTATATATATATATATATATATTATATATATATATATATATATATATATATATATATATATATATATATATACATATACATAAACGTATACAAATTAGTTGAAGATATTAAGCTTGTTTCTGAAAAAACTATTCAGAAGCAATTTTTGGAAAACCTGTTATTAAGCTAGACGAGAATATGTTGTAGGATACCTGTTTTGATGATGGATAGGAGTTTTTTTTTAAAGGTTTCCTTTAAATCACATATAGTAACTCTTTGTCTGGGTCATTTGTAACTCTGTCTTGTTCAAAATTTTAAAAGATTTTGCTCACGTTTTATAGTTCTCAACTGAGCTGAAATTTTCTATACACGATTGTTTTGGATGACAATAATATTAACAAAATATTGACAATTGACAATGACAATTACAATTAACAAAAATAAATTGATCAAAACTAATTATTTAAAGATTTAAATATAACGCTAATTTCCTAGCCAAACGGCAAATGGTCATCAAATATGTCGTTTAATAATTTATTGTTTTCTTTAATTTTATTTACGAGTAGCTTCATTGATTAACATAATGGTTAATTGAATTGCAAATTTTCACACGCATTTGTTTTAGATTGCTAATTAAATAAACGATAAGCAAGAAAATAAATTACTTAAATTAATAATTAAAGAAATTCATTTTGACAACATTCCTTTGTCTCTTAAGATTTAAAGTGTGAAAAAATTATGTTGCTTAACGTTTGAAGTTTGAAAGAAAAAACATTTCAAAAACCTCTTTCCTTACCGGTGTTATTATGGAATTCTAAATCGTTCAAACATATATGACAAACTAAACAAATTTTGTTAGTAATATTTATTGTTAGTTTACACAAGATATATCTAAAAATAAATAAAATAAAAATTTTAAGATAGGCTTACATAATATTTTAAATGAAATATTTGCCTATCTTTCAATATAAACATGCGTACGATAAATATAAAAACTAATAGTCGATTGAAAGACGAACCACACTATTGTGATGAAAAATCATTGTTACATTACACTAAAATACTATTTTACTGAAATAATTTCTTGAAATTATTTTTCCATAAAACAACGAAGGGAGAAATTGAAATAAAATGATTTAAGGCTAATTCAATAACTTTTTATTGCTACTCATATTCCTTAATATCTTGTGTCTGTACAAAAACCATTGCATTTGTTTCCTTTTATTTTATTTTAATATCTATAATAATATAAAAGTAAATCTAACAAAAATACTAATATTTGTTATATGTTTGACTACTTCCTAAAACTGCATTTTCTTATACCATTATTATTATAAATGTAAAACATTATGATTAAATTAACATACATTATTAATGTTTAATTTTCCTTTAATAATTCGTCTGTCTTATGACAGTATTTATAATAAACCGCGAAAAGAATCCCTGATAATACTAATTGATGCGTATTTTACATTTTAAGTTCACGTATTATTTTCGATCTTTAATAGAAAATAAAGAATCGCCCTTACATGAAAATATTAATCATAAATAGTTCTTTCTAATAATAAATTTTTTTGCATTAATATTTTTGAGTTAAGCAAACAGACAATTCTAAATGAAAATAAATAATATGCCAACTCAGCCGACTGGAAAGTCAGTATTATTTATGTAGAATTTCAATTCAATGTTTAAAAAAATTGAATAAATATTCTATTTGTGGAAAACATTTCTTAAAATAATTGTTTCATTTTAAAATATATCAAGATTTTTATCTGAAATATTCGTAAAAATGTTTATTTATTGGAAACATGTATATGTTTATCTATATGATTGCTTTGTAGAAAACCAATTTCTAATTTGCTAAAAATATTATTCTTAAGCAAGCAATTATATTCTCTTGAGAAAACGGAAAATGTAACTTGAGTAAGAAAATAAATAAACATACACGTAGTAATAACATGAACATACATTTTAAAACTATTTCGAAAGAAGGATATTGTATTTTACGGCCTTTTTAGTTTTCCTTTTCTTCAATAAAATCAAAAAAGTTTCTTCCTTGTAGATAGAAACTAAGAAAAAGTAAGTTTGCGAATATAACGGATGATAAAAAAATAAGTCCTTAGCCATATTCTTTGGAAGATTCTGACTGTATACTTTCTTTTTCTTGTGATATGTTGAAAACTGATGACAGCTTCTGCTCATATCAATTCCCTCCCGTTTCTTTGTCTAGAATTATTTTACTGGACACGGACTAAGTAAATACAAAATAAATAGCTGATTTGTTAGCAGTATAAAACAATTCATGCGTCTCTGAACAGTATAAAAGGAAAATTTATAAACATGGAAAAAATTTATATTACATCAATGGAATTTTAATTAGTTTTAAGTTTTTTTTTAATTTTATTTTCACTGTCAATGATATTTTATAAGACTGCTTTATTTCATTATAAAATAATATTGGAATGTTGAAAGTAATAAAAAAAATTAACGAAAGTACTGCAAAAGTTTATTAATTTATTATTTAAAAATTATTTGTGCGTTAATAATACTATCATAATCCCTATTTTTCAATTCAAATTCTCTAACCCAAATAAACCAAGTCACTAAAATAAATTTTAAATTATTAGAAACGTGTTTCACATGCAATTTATACAATATATTTGCTTAACTGTTCCTTTCCAGGATTTAAAAAAATATTCAAACAAAGATTTTAAAAATGTAATTTGAATTCTATCAATGGGCAATTTACTCTATGTTAATTATTTATAATATTTATTGATGTAAGATTTGAAATTTATTCCTGTAATTCTTTATACAACTTGTATTACTTTGTTTCAATTTTGTATCGTAACACATCGAACATTTTAAAGATAATTATTCTTAGGTATCTTAGGTAGATAATTATTCTTAGGTTCATTAATACCATATACCTAAGCATTTGCTTCTGTTAGCATACAGAAAAACAAAACTAGTTTTTAAAACTCTTTTGGCTTCAACAAAATAAACCATGGATATAAAAAGTGGATAGTTTTATTTATTTTTACTTATGCTTGTATTAAAAATTAAGTATCTCTACACTCTCGAAAGAAATGCACAATTTTACATTATTATCATTACACATTGGAAGAAAAAAAATCTAAAGTTTTTTTTGTTTTTTGTTTCTTCGCTGCGAATAGGGATTGATAAAACAACCTGTTTTTTCAATGCGACTCATCCAAAAGAGTTATAACAACTAAATCAGAGGACCGCTGGACACCGATTCTTTACTGATTTCAACTAATCAAAATCATTTCCCCTCTCTGCCTTCCCAGATGCATAACCTTTTATAACTTGACATGTTTCGGAAGGCTATTCGAAACAAGATAATATTGCCGGTTTTCCTTACCCCACTCGGGGTCTCACTTTCGGATGGCAAGCAAGCAAATGTGTGTTGGGCGATAGCACCGACCTTCAACTACCAAATCTCTTATCTCACACCTATGACAGCCCTCCCACAAAGTTACCCGAGTAAGGCCATTAACTGACGAGAGCACAGGTAAGTTTCAATACTGCTCATCGCTGAAAAAATGTAAAAATAACGAAGGAACTCTATCAAACAGTTCCAGAATAAAAGTGAAGGAAAAAACTGCTTCTTAAGAGATGATTCCACAGGGAGTAAAATACATGGGAAAGCAGTTTTTGGAATTAGAATATGTTTTCATAGGTCTTCAGGTAGACATACCAGAGTAAGGAGGTAATGGTTGAGGTAAACGATTCCGAAATAGATTGCGTCTTTCCGACCAACATGTCTTAGGTTATTTTGCACTTTTCGAAAAAATTTCCATATCCAAATTTAATCAAAACTGAACTGTTTCCATTTCTTTAAAAATTTTAATCTAATTTATTTTGTTATTTTTAAATTTATGAAAATTCTCGGTATGCCTAAAAAATAAAAAAAATATTCGGTATGAATTGGAATTCCTAAGGATATGCATATATGTTATTATATGATGTGTATAATAATTCACAAAACACATCCTTGTGCATTTAAGGTAACTCGAAGAGCTTTGGCTACAAAAGTTTTATAAATTAAAAATTGATGTAAAATCAATTATATATATATATATATATATATATATATATATATATATATATATATGTTCTTATTATTGCGTATAAGGAATAAATGTGAATAAGAATGGAATAAGAATATTAATATTTAATATATTTAATGTGCATCAATATTCCTTTTAACTATAAATTGAAAATACTAAGACAAGTTTATGCTTTTTGATTAATTTTTGCAGGTACTGCAGATTGCTTTGTGTGACATGTATGATTTCTTACACATTTAATATTAAAACTTTTGAAACGTATTATATAATTATATATGTTCTATAATAGCATAAAATGCTTTTGCGTAAACTTCACAATAAACTGTATCATTAAAAATGATTTTGAAATAATTTTTAATCTGCATTTACTTAATTTATTTTTTAGTATATTTCTTTTATAAAAAAAAAAAATACTCGTTCTGACAAATTAGTAGAGATCACTAGAAGCAGATAAAATTAGAAAGTAATATTCTATATATTATTAGTTTTATTAAAATCGAGATTTGTTTGAGGAATCTAATTCACAAGCGAATCTGAGAAGTGAATAAAGAACTTCTCTTTAAAAATGAAAAAGAACAGGTAAGAACAATTCATCCAGAAAAACAAATGTTCATATCCCTATTCTTTACAGGAAACTTGTAAGCGAAATATTTTTTTTCATCTTAAATTTGATCGATTAATGACCATTAATTAGCTTGTCGTACTGCTTACGTTACACATAAAACGCAAGAAAAATGGAAAATAAAGAGAGAGAGAGAGAGAATCGCATGAGAAGATATCACTTTCGGGGAAGGCTGACTGTAGACAAACGTGACGGGAAAGCAAGACCTAAAGAACTTATCTTATTTGAACGATGCCACTTAAAAGAGACCAATCGTCTTTCCTGTCTAGAATGTTTCGCAAAAAGAGAAATGAAAGCTACAAGAAACAAAATATAGAACACAGAAGTGAAAGAGGATTGATTTATATGATGTTCAGAGATTATCGTGATATTAATCAACTCATTAACACTAAAAGGACGAGAATTTTTATTTTACTAAAAAGAATAAGGACCATCAAAATGATGGGTAGAAATAAAATCAAAAGTAAAATATATAAAAAAAAATTATCAAAAAAAAATATCAAAAATATAAATATTTCAAACAAAAAAGTTTATTCTTATTATTTATTAAATTCATTTTTGAGTATTTATATATATTTATGTCAATAAAAACACATTATTTAAAAGCAGATATTAATAATAATTAATACAAAATCTTACTAAATTAAGATTGTTACAAATCTCAAGCATGATAATAAATGAAAATCACTTTGAAATGTGAAATATTACATTTGTATAGTGGAATTAATAATATAAAGGATACAATGACCTACGTTTACCTCCCCTAAATGGCTAAATAAGTGAAATGTCATATATATAATTATCTGTTACATACAACGGAAATCGTACTTTTTACAGTAACACTACATTTACTACACACATATTGATTACATTTGCAACATGTATATACATTTCTATTTTTATTACATAGCCCAATTTGGTATTGGATATGATTTCTTAAGTTAGGTATCTGACCAGACATTTGAGAAATAGTGCATGGAGTGGCTTTCATTATTTCATGACTTTGTCGAAATTCTTCAGGAAGTTGAAGCTAGAGATATCTTCTAGGTATTGTACTTCCGGTGGCTTCTTTGTACACAATTTATGCGTTTATTGAAACTAAATTGAAAATATTGTAAAAAATGAGCATTAGCCATCTTTGGACTTCCTGCTGTTACTAAATATTTACTCGCAATTTGATCAAGAACGTCTAAATCATACTTTGCAGAATTATAAAAGGCCACAGTTTTGGGTACTTTCTTTTCATCATCTATTATGGTAACAGTTTGGTGTAGAGTGCTTAGAACTTGTTTTACTAACATCGATACACATTCAAGGTGGAATCATTATGTTTATAACACGGTGAACAACCCCATCTTGAATGCTTCATTATGCCGACAATGGTAGTTTTTTTTTGTCTTCAATTTCTCAGCAAGAGTACGGGAAATAAGTAATCGGTAGAGATATTCTTGCCTTTGCCGAATAATGGTTTCATCTGACGTAAAACGGCATATTCTGAAAGTGATAAGTTGTCCTGACTGTTATCATCTTTTTTTTAAATATGGAATTATGATAGGCGAATATATGGGCACTACATCTTCTGCAATTCAAAATTTAATACCAAACTTAACAGGCTTACTGGGTATATATTGTAAGAATGGGCATCTATTTTTAGATGGAAGTAAATACCCATCATCAGTGATATTTTCTTTAGGTCGGTAGCAAGAAATCAAGTTTTCAACGAATCGATCCTAAATATCAGATATTAGAGCAAATTTATCATTTTATAATCTTTGATATTTTGTAGATTTTTTTATCGAATCTCATAAACCTCAATATTTCTAGAGCATATCCCATTGCATAGTATCACGAAAATATTGGTCCTCACATCTTATTTTATAAATTACTTATAAAGATTCCTTTGACACGATATGATCCTCGAGCATACCAAAGAACTAAAAAGGCATCTAACTCAGCCATTGACATCGACCAGTTTTCATTTTAGAGTTCCCTATGAGCTTCTGTTTCAGTGCATTCCAATAGCTGAAAAGCTCTAGATATTCTTCCAATTTCTGCGCATCTCTTTGCATAGGAAGACACTCCACCGGGAACCGGTAGTATATTTTTCCTTTGAAAGGGTCCAGGTTTACTATTGGTAGGCATTCATGCCCACATCGTGCTGTCTTGTGCTCAACTTCATTACTTTATGTAGGTACCGGATCAGAAGCACTTAGTAATGTACCCCTATTTTCAGTCTCTCTTTTTTTGTTTATATCTAGAGGTAGATTTGTAGATTTATTTACGATTACCGAAACTTGTCTTTGTGCTTTGTCTTCAAATTCAAAATTTGTATCCAATGTTTAAATTTTCCGTGAAATTAACTTATCATCCTCCTCAAGTATTTCTTCTGATTTTAATTCACGCAGTATTTGAACAATTTCTTCATTACTAACACCTTTAAGACGAGTTATGTTACACTGAATATCGAATACTACTCAAATAATATTATTTGTGCGTTATCACATATTTCATTTTAGAGCACTAGTCATGTGACTGAACAAACAAGAATTTCACTAGAAAACATCTGCTTAGCATTTTACATGAAAACATTTATTGTTTGGCAGATGGAGGAAGGAAAGGAATTGGAAAAACAGTAGGAGATAAGAGTTCTTAAGAGTAATTACATTTTAAATAACTAAAAATTTGTTTTTAATTACATATTTTGTTTTTATTATGGTTTTGAAAATTCAATTGTCAATTTAACTAGCTTTTCATACTGCTGTCAAAATAACAGTTTTCCGACTTTTTAGTTATACAACAAGTTTCTTCTCCATCTTTATTGTACAACAATATATTGTACATGTTATGTCCATATTTCTCGAAAATTAAAATCATAAAATTTCAGAAGCCGGGAACAAATTATAAACGTAGCACAAAATACAAACTGCGAAAACATCAAAATAATAGCAAATATCATTCTAGTGTTAATCTGGGAAAAACATCATTCAAATAAATTCTTTATTACGTGTCTGGATAAGAATGTATAAATACAGCTGAAGAAAAAAAAATTCTGCAACTGCAATCATATTTGTCTTAAAAAAAATTCAAAATTAATGGCTTCTTCTTAGGTTAACATTTGAAACATTCAAAGGTCAAATTTAAATTATTTATTCAATTACTTTTTTTCTACGTGATTTTTGAATTCTTAAAAATTTCTGATAAACCGAAAAAATCTATAATACTGCCTAACAAGTTTAATTCATAACATCATTCACTATCACTGATTCCGAAATGAATAATTGCTTTTCGAAGAAAATAAAATTGTAAAAAGCACGTGAAGATACTTTAACTTAAATATTTTATTTTCTTTCTATAATAATCCACAAGAAAACTCAATTTGTTTCCTATGCTTATGAAAAAACATACAAAGGAAGAAAATTTTTGTTTTTATTTTGAAAGTTTTGTATTTTGAAAAGAATGTAATTTAAGATTCTAAGAACTGTTCTGCCCGTAAATTAGTTGTAATTTTGATAAAATAAATTATTTAATACTTCAAATGCTATTATCCTTTTCAAGACGGATGTCATGTATATATGCTAGCAAGAAATGCGCTATATTCCGTACTGGAATGCAGGCGACACAAAGCGATTTCTCGTTTACGACAAAAATACCTCTTCACGCATACGTGCCACAGCACAAGAAAGTTTTAAAAACTAATATTATCGGCTTTATGACACCTATGTAAATTAGCCCATGGTATTTTTTGATAGTTGGCGAAGGCCTTTTAGCCTTGGTAGAGTTATGGATGTATGGACTGACCGTCCATCTTCTTATCGAATTACACAATCTGTATGAGAGAATTTGACATTATGTATGGGAAATATTTCTTTTTTGACTTGGCACGTGCCAAATTTTTTCTGGTATGTATGCAATGTTATTAGTGTATTTTTGGTAAAATAATTAGATGCATACCGGTGATGATATATAACTCTCAGAATATAAGATATATCTAATACGATTCTTTATTAAATAAAATGATTTAATTTATTTAAAAAACTTGTGTTTAAACGATATAATATGAATATAAATTATAAACACACACACACAAGTATATATATATATATATATTATACATACATACATATATATATATATATATATGTGTGTGTATATATATATATATATATATATATATATATATATATATATATGTATATGCATGTATGTATATATACATATATATACACATATGTATTTATCTCTCTCTCTCTGTATATATATATATATATATATATATATATATATATATATATACAAAAACAAGTTAAATGCTTTATTTTCTATTAAAGCTTCATTTCAACTTGCTTCCCTAAAACATGAAAAAGCATAAAAAAAAAGTCAAAAAATTATACATATTTAAACACCAGCTATCTTCGTGCGTGAAATATGTTGTCAGTTGCAAAATATGACATTTAGAATTAAATACAAAACAATTAGAGGCTACTATATCAATTAAGGAACCTTAAAAGAAATTATAACCAATAACTTACAAAGTCAGAAATATTAAAAAAGGAAGCTCTCTAAAAAAAATTTCAACGACATGTAAAAATGCAAAGAAACATAATATAGAAACGCGTGCTATATATGAATCTATTTCATATATAAATCTAAAAAGAAAGTATTTTAGTAATATACATTGCTGGCCATTTTAATTGTAATACCAGGAAGGAATTACCTGGCGTATTATTATTTCATCGCATTGAGACGACGCGGAAGGGAAATCGCTATCTGAAACACTGCATAAAAAGAAAAGCTATGCAATGGATTTATCATTTAAAGGCTATGTAATGGTAATTGCTTTGTAAGATCGGAATTGGCTCAGAATGTCATATTATGCTTAGAATAAGAAGAAACGCTTACCAGCAAGTGTCGAAAATCCATACAGGCAGGATTTATGTGTATTGAGAGTGTGGATTATAGCTCCGTGATATTGCCCATCAACTGGTCGAAATCCAACCACTGCCCCAATGACATAATATCAAAAGGTTGCTATGAGTTATTCTGAACCACATGTAGGAATGTCCACTCCTTCCCATGACTAAAGTCAAAGAGGAAAGAGATATTGTGAGGTCGGGCCTGCGAAACAGTAAAAACATATCAAAGACTATTAGTTAGGAAACGGGCATATTTGCAATACACACAGTATCCTCTCGTATGGGGCGGCATCGTTTGTAGCAGCATGGATTGTCTGCAAGACCATATATTCGGCTTCCCATGACAATGCAGCATAGAGAAGGATGGCGACTTTGGTGCGCCGAATGAAAAAGCTGGATACAGGAGTGGTACAATATCGACTGTTTAGACGATTTCGGTTCTGTGTATAGTATTTTGATTGTCGTATATGTTTCTGGAGTCTTCAAGGATACCGCTCTCCGGCTGTTAGAATTAGATATCGTCGTTTACCTAATGCTATGGATTGGGCAGCTATTTGGTATACAAGATGCACATCTGTAGTTCGGATGTACGGTCATTTGAACGCATATCGGTACATTTCTGACATCTAAAGTCCAGTGGCTGTGCCCTAGCTTCAAGTCCTTCCAAACGCCATCTTTCAACGATATAATGCAAGACCATATGTTGCACGTCGTGTTGTGACCGTCTTCGATACACAGGATATTGGATTGTTGTCTTAGCCTGTACGGTCTCCAAATAAGTCACCCATTGGAAACATCTGGTCACGGACTGCTGTGAGACTTATCTGCTGCCATCTTACACGGTTGATGAAGCTTTGCATAGTCTTGAAGCAGCAGGGAATATGTAGCC
Organism: Nephila pilipes; assembly: GCA_019974015.1. Classification (NCBI taxonomy): domain Eukaryota; kingdom Metazoa; phylum Arthropoda; class Arachnida; order Araneae; family Nephilidae; genus Nephila; species Nephila pilipes. The sequence continues at coordinate 345,734 of BMAW01058297.1, read as the reverse complement.
CGTTTCAGTGTACCAATCCCAGTTCGAATCCATGCCTAACTGAGTAAGGCAGTTTTAGCTGGTAGGGGAAGCATCTATTTCTATTAATTTTCAAATTTAATCATTTTGTATTCATCCCATACTGTTTATGTACAGCAAATATCTTTTTTTTTGCGTTTGCTTTCCTTCATGGCGTTGCAATTTTAATTGCTTTAGTTTCCAGAAGTGTTCATAATATATATATATATGTGTGTGTGTGTGTGTGTATAATGTGTGTTTATTTTTTTTTTCATTCTTTTGTAGCTTAAAATTAAACATTCATGAAAATTAAATGTAAGTAAACCGTTTTTTTATAAACTTAATTTGTTTCTGCTATGTAAATTTCTAAGTTTGTTTTCAGTTCTTTACATTCATGTATGTAATATAAGTAGTAATACACGAGTAGAATAATACTTAAGGAAATTTTGATTTACCTCTTGGAATCTCTGATTTTCGTTTTAGGTTTATTAGCTTTTGTTTTTTAAAGATTTGTTGGCTGTAGTATGTTTTCCTTCTTAGTTAAATTTTTTTGACGTTTAGTTTTCAGAATTTTTTCAATTTGTCCTTTTGGTGTCACAACATTTTTTTTTAAAGAATATTATTTTTTGGTGAGAAGAGATAGTCCTCTATTACTAAAATAATCCTACTTAACATTCAAATTATTATTTTGTACATTCAATTATTAAAGCATTGCACAACATTTAATATATATTAATCTTAATTTTGGTCTTTTCAAAACGAGTTTGGTTTTTCGAATTTTTCAATAAAATATTCAAACTTCCTATCTTTTTTATTTCTTGATATATTGTTCATTTATATCTAGTTATGCTAATATATAATTTCCGTCAATTTCTAGATAATTCGGCAAATATTGAACCAGAATACAACAGGTTCATTGGAAACAAATGAAATCTGGAAAATCTGATAAATAATTTCAACAGTTAAACTATGTATTATTATATGAAGCTTAATATTATAGACTTTAATGTAGTGTGTATCATGCTGCAAAAATGTACAGTTGTATTAATAGCTTGCATTATTCCAATGAAATAACTTGACAGTGGTCACCTAGTGGTCGTCAACTAGAAATTGCCGTTGTATTGTCAAATAGTGTGTTCGATTCTTAATGCTACGAAATTTCAGTCATGGAGCGGAACTGAAGTATTTTAAGTATGTAAAAATTCCACATTATTTCGTGGCATTGTGTAGTTGTAGGAAGTATGGATTGGATGGTACTGGCTGAGCTCTTGGCCTCGCCAGTTGACAGAGGTTCAAAATTGCAATGTCCATCGCCAATAATGCTTGAGTTACTTCTAAATGAGGTATTCATAAATTATCAATAAATGATATCCAAAGATGTAATAGGTATGAAATAATTTCATATGACTTATCAACCTCTGAATAAACGCAGGATTACAGGTAAGGCCAGGAAGACTAAATGTCAGATTACAGATTGGTTGCTACAATACTTAAGTATAGTATTAATATAAATATGAAATACTAGTTACATAAAGAATTTAAGTAAAAACGTATAAAGCATAAACCACAATTATACCCTACCGAACATTCAAATGATAACACGTTTATCTTTTATGCATCTTTTTTTTTGGATTTAAGCTTGGTAACAAATATTTGTGCGGTCGTCAAAAGGTGCTTTGAATTGAAACAGTCGGCCTCCGAGGAAGCCGCGAATTTGTGCTTGCCATCTCTAAAGTGTAATACAAATCATATTAAAAAATGATATCAAGCGAGAGTGTTTCTGTTGTAAAATTGTTTCGTCGAGTTTTGTAATAAGTAATTATTCAATTTCACTTTAGGTCGTCTCAAAAGTTTCGTTACTACTCTGGAGACTAAATTTGAAGAGTAATACATAACTCACTTTTGATACTCGTACAAAAAATGCTCATTTATCTAATTTTATTTGCCTTATCTATGGATCACAATTATATATTTCTTTTCGAACATAATTATAAATCAATCTTACATTGTTGGTAAGTTATAATACGCATGAAAGAGCATCTTTTTTTTAGACGAAAATTAAAAATAGTAAAAATCATTACCGTTCGAATAGTTTTGATTTTGAAAGAGAACGGAGGAGTCGAATTATTTGATAAATATCCTGGTATTTGTTCCTATCAAAAGAGAGAAAATAGCTTTGGGTTAAGAGATATTTAATAAAAGCCCCATTTTACCTTCAAATATAAGATTTAAATCTATTGATTTCATTAACATTAGAATAGGCACGCAGGGTATAATATATATTAAAGTTCTACATTTGTTTTGTAAAACTCACCAATCAAAATTTAATATTGGATGATCCTTCGTGTGGCTGAATGTAAGTTTATGTGTTTGGTTGGGTCTATTCGGACAAATTCATGAAATAGGTTTTCCGGAATTTATTATATTGATGTCCAGTATGACGGAAATCTGCAACGAGAAATCTGTCCAATAAGACAGAAAATCTGATTACGAGAAATCTGTCCAATAAGACGGAAAATCTGATTACGAGAAAGTACACTGCGCGCCCATTCTATTATTTAAATGTCTCCGTCTTACTGGACAATCATTCAGTAGATATGAAGTGTTACCTCACGTAAGACGAATAAATGAGGAGGTTGAGAGTAATGCTAAATACAATTTCTACAGATAAAGAAATCGTAAGTGATGACATTGGAGAAATTGATGATAAAGAAAATAACAGCAATCATTATCCTTTAAGAGATGCTGACAATGATATTGAAGTTGATGAAATGTTGAATGAAACTGAGTTTCATATCGGACGAGATAAAAAAATGAAGTAGAATAAAGAAAATGCATAGCTGATGTGCAAGTTCCTGTGAAAGACATTATTATCATAACTTATGAAAAAATAGCTGTTTCAAAAGGAGTTTGTATATTGCTGGAAGCTTTAAGATTTCTTATACCTGATTAATTAAGAAATCATTTATAGAAATGCACTAATGTTTTTTATTGAATCGATAGGAGAACATTTTCTCAAGAACGAGATGGAAAACAAACTTTTGAATGAGATATAAAAGCATTTGTAGGAATTTATATACACTTTGTAGCATTAAAAATAGCACACCAAAAAGGAAGCGAGATACAATTGCGAAACATTGCAAATTAGAAAAATGAAGTTTCAGGTCAATGCGCATGAAAACACACCTTGTAATGACACAGTAATCAGGAAGTGGGTACTACATAGACCAGCGCATCGTGGAAGATACATAAACGTAAATATCACATTCCGATACTAAGAGAACTTAAGTACGTGAAGAATACCCTGTAGATGTATGAGAAGACATTTCGATTCGATAAGCGATTTCTAGTGGAGTCTGAACATCGGCATGAAAACCACAGACTGGTCGATGCGTTGTTTTGCTGGCCCGGTCAATAGCTTAGAATGTTCCGTTAGAACATGTTGGGAGCCATGAGCACAATATGATACCCCACTTGCGGATAACTTGGTCTGGAAAGCCAGGAAGAAAACGAGGAGAGGGGATTGAAGGATTGTGTGGCAAGCGCTAGCGGATCTCATAGTAACTCATTTCACGATACAAACATATATAAAGCTGCCAATTGTTCAACAACCTATTTCCAGATACCTTATGGAAGTGAACATGCAAGCCAAGTGCCTGTCCCTCAAACACCGAAATATCAGTGACTCCACCTACAGTGCTAGCAAATCAGAGCAATGTGGAATGACCTACAGATTGATGAAACGTGATGTTTAGTGATGAATCTCTATTGGTATTGGGAAGAGATTACCAAGTACGGCGTATAGGCACTCTGGTGAATTGTGTGATTCTACCCCCGGATTTGCTTCAGTAATTAATGATCTTCCACTAATCGGTCAATGCTTTCTAACTGTTCAAGCTATTCCATGCCCTGCTCCTATCCCAGATTTGTCCCCTACAGAGCGTTTGTGGGATTAGTTGATACGTCAGATGCCGCCAAGTCAATCTGCACAAGATTTAGAGGTAGATAATCAAAAATTGTAGGCCTAAGGGTCTCATGACAACAACTGACTTATAATCAAATGAATGCAGGACTGTGTTGTACCATGTATTGTAGCAGGAGGTGGTCCGATCGACTATTGAAGTTCGAAGAAGTGCTTTCGTCTAATTGTACACTGTATTTGTTTTTATTTTCTTGTCTTGATTTTGAGACGAAGTGAACCTCTTATCTGTATCATTACACGTATTAGATTTAATTTCAATCCACAGTACTCTTCTTGGTGTGATATTTCCAATATTCCTGGGTGCATTTGTGGAGTTCACAAATCATAGAAAACATATGAACATAAGAGTTATTTGTTCAACAGATGACACATGAATAAAAATATTCCGTATAGTTATGTATGCATACTGTTTTAGTTTCTATTCGTTTGCCAATTGTTTTGATGCATACGATTTGATGATATTCGTGATGATCAGAGCAGAAGAGAACTAGATAAATGAGGGCTAAATTAATTTTTGAAAAGCTTTCTGACAATAGCCAAAACTCGCAGAATGTAGAGGAATACGTTGCTTTTAAAAAATAACTGATGCCGTTTAGAAACCAATGTCTATTTCGATACCTTATGCTAAAAAAGAAACATCGATTAATGAATATTTTAAATTCGAGGACTAGAAATTTACACTGGGCTACAACCGAAAGGATCTTTTCTGTTAGATTCAAGGAGCGTTGTAAGCTATTTGAGATGGCACTGCTGTATAATTTCAGAAGAAATTCGGCAGTTGACAAGTGTATCTAATTTTATAAGACTTTTCAAGGAATAAAATTCTAATTACAGAAAATATAAGGAAAATAAAAATGACTTTATCCTATTCTTTTGAAATCAAGAAATAGGAAAACTTAACACTTAATTATTCGATTTTCAAAATAAACAACAATGATTTCATCTACAGCATAAAGAAACAAAAAAAATCTCTCATATCTTCTACTATACATAATTGCAATTTAATTGATAAATTAATTGAGGAGTCTACGAATCGTGAAAAAATATATTTTATACGACCCGACAAATGATGGGATAGACGTTGCATATGAAATGGCAGCAACGTATTCTACATCACGAAAAACTAGACGTTCTTCATTGCCCATACATTTTCTCCTGCTTATTTAGCAGCAATTAATAAAGGACTTATTTCAATGTTTACAAAAATTCCTCCAACACAATACCGAAGCAGCTTCTTTTTCCTGAAGTTTATTGGGCTTACAACTGATAGAAGGATACAGTGAGTAAAGGAAACAGCAAGTAACGATTCGAAAAATTTAATAGAAAAACTAACAAATAATAAATAGTTGATACCTCATTCTAAGTCCATTATAGGAAAATATGAAAGATGTAGTGAATGCCTGAATTAAAATGACTGAGAGATTCGATATATTTGTGAAACATGCCAAAAATATAAACGTGTGATTCATATCACTTTAGTCTGCAGAAAACTTGCAATTTAAATATAAGTAGCATGTTTTTATGCCAAGCATATCTTAATGCATTTTCTTTTTTTCTTCTGTCATAAACTTTTATAAATTATTTTATGATATTAAACAGCAAATCAAGCGTTCGTGTATGCCATACCGAACGAGACAATCTTCGGTTTTTTTTTCGCACTCACGATCTCGGGTTAAAATATGGTCTGAATTTCTATGTGAGTAATACGGTTCAAAATAATTTCAATTATAAATATCGCGTTTACATTGAAGAAATGCTTTTTAGGCACAAACAAAAAGGATCATAGGAAAGCCAGTAAATATATATATATAATGTCAAAAATAAAATACTACACTTTGTAAGATTTAATAACATTAATAAAATAGTTGACAAGTGGAAGGTAATTTCTGGTATTGTTTTCATATTTTCATCAGGCAAAAAAATATAAAGATTTTTTTTTTAAAGTTTTTTTGGAGATAAATTCTGTTATGAACTAGCTGAATATACGAAAGACTTTCAATAATTTATCTCCTCAATAGTCAAATGTTTCGAAATTAAGCAAAATTAGAGGATCATTTAAATGTCTACAGAAATAAAAATTATTTGTAATGAAAAGGAGTTTTATTCTCTTTTAGTAAAATATGTCTCCATGATGATAAATCGAATGAATGAAATTCAAGTACTTTGTGTCTTAAAATTGTTTAAGTCTAATTAAAAAACTTTTTTTTGTTAAAAATGCTTATAATTAATTAAATAATTTTGGAAATTAAACTTTCAATTTTATGCTTGTGACTAGCATAAAAATTAAAGGTGACAAGTAAGACATCAAAGACAACCCCCATTGGTTCATGAACTTGTAAGCAAACTGTGATCATTGTTTATGTACTCTTGTGATAGCAGATGAGTTAATTTTGACGAAAGCCACTTTGCATTGAATTATCACTAATGATTTCTAAGTGGGAAAAGTGTTCGCAAATTTTGTGCCAAGGATTTTGTGAGACGAACAGAAGAGAAAAAATCGACAATTTGTTATGAACGTTTGATTACTGATTCTTACTTTTTGGACTGAGTGACGAAATGCTTTGTGTTAGAAAAGTTGCCTAAACTGCCTTAAGATTGCCACTTCTTATGGTGTATATAAAGGCAGGAAACATCATTTGCAGGAGTATATTGACTTAAGAGGACATTATTTTGAAAAGTATTCACTCAAGTGTAAATATGTTTTAAATAAATTTCTTTATATTACTTGAAACCCGATACTTAGACTATTTATGAGCACATAAGTTTATAAATCTTTTAAATAAAATCTTTTAGCTTTCACAATGAGAGTTACTGACAACAATAAAATGCGTATTTTTTCATGTGAGTCTCAAATTTAAGAAAATTATTATTGATACTTGGTTCCTACGTATCGTGAAACAAGGTTTTTTTTTTTTTAATTTGGAATATTTCCTATGAGAAAGCCCCACAGAGGATCATTGAACATTTTATATTCAGAAGTATGAATCATAATTTCAGGGGGGGAAAGGCAATTTTTACCTCTTTGTAGTTGCCCTCCATCCCTTCTGATGGTATACTCAAATAAAAAGCTTGCCAAGAATTTGGATCAATCACATTCCTACATAAACTCCCTCATATGGACCCATTCTCACAGGTTTTTAACATTCATTTCGTTTAAACTTTATGTACACGAATTACTTCAACAACTGGAACATCACTGTCATCTTATACCCAGATAAGTTCAAGTATGTAATTGCTAACTTAGACTCTTCATTCAATAACTTTCATAAGAGCTTCATATGAGAGATTTTCTTTGAGTCGTGGTTATTAATTCTAATTCTTTATTATCTTCTTTGATCGGAACTTCTTTCTAGTTTCCCCAATATTCATCAGAAGTATGGCATGTGTTATTTTCTTATGTCAAGAAAAAGGTTTAACACTCACGATCACTTATTTTGATCTAGAGAAATAATAATAAATGTACGAATCTCAAAATTATTAGTTTTAAATAAATATCTTAATTCGAAGTAGATTTATATCTTTATCACTGTATCACCTTATATACAATGTGTTTAAATTTATTACAGTATAAATATTTTGTATCAAGCTTTGTTTAGTCAAAGTGAATAATTTAACGAAATTAAACCTTTCAGAAACTTCTTTTAATATTCTAAATAGTTATTTAAGAAACGTATATTGCAGTTCAATGATAAAAATATTTTATATTTTAATACAATTGAATTCAATAGTTTTCCCAATATTCATCTGAAATATGGCATGCGTTATTTCCTTATGTCAAGAAATAGGTTTAACACTCATTAATTATTTTTTGCGAAGAAAAATTTAAAATTGTAATAACAAATTATGAACTCGATAACGTATCAGGTATAATGCATTTTGATGTAGTACCTATTTTTGAATCGATCAATATCTTTCTGTATAATGCATGTTTCACATTACTTCAGATATATTTTAAGTTGAATGGTGTTTTATATACTAACGTAAAAATTTGCGTTTTTATTGAATTTTTTCAAGTTCTCGGGATAAGATATATTGAAATGGATTTATGCGTTTCAGGAAAGTGAAACCTTAAAATGCTTCACTTTTTAAATTTTTTTAGTTTGCTATTGAGAAAAATAGAAGGCGCTGAACTGATTCACAGATGGCAATTTATAACAGTTGGATAAATAAAATAGTAGAAAATTAAACTTTGCTCAAAATTCGAAAAGAGTGTAAGAAATTTTACAGTGAATAATTCTTGTATCACTGTTTTTTACATTTTTTTTTCGATTAATGTAATCCTACATTATTCATAATGCAAATATTTTCTACATTATAAAATGTGATTTTTAACTACATAATGTGAAAGTATAGTTTTCTTTTTAATAAAAACTCACAAATTTTATATATTACACAATATTTCTATAAAAATTAAGAAAAAAATTATCCATTACATTACATTTAAAATTCTTTTAAATTCCTATTTTGAAAGTATAATTATGTTCAATATATATATAATGATATTTTTATAAGTACTTTGAAGATTTTTAAAGTTATAAATTAGGTGGTTTGTATGTAAGACGTATCTAAAATTAAGTAAATGACTTTAAAAAAATGGAATTTTAGATTTTTACTTTTGCGTATAAATAACTATTTGTTGTTATAAATGTATTTTTTGCATAAAAAAATTCATAAGTATATAGGTATGTAAATGTTAAATCTGTCTTCCGTTGCCTTTTTTTTTTAAAAAAAAGTAAGGATATTAAATCTTTTCACGACGTTCGACGCAGAAGCGAAAGTGCCGATGGAGTCCGAAGGTTTTGTACTAAGTCTAAATTCAAAAAATTGTGGAAAAATGAATTTTTTATTAAATAATGTTCAGCAGAGTATGAATGTGGTATATGCTTTGTAAATTTTTGTTTACTTACTTTATTTACTTAAAATTATATATATATATATATATATATATATATATATATATACACCGATATGTCAAACCCACAGCATTAGGTCCGACCTTTCACACAATAACTACGCTGTAGGTCTCTTTGATCAGGTACAATAAGTATCTGCATATACTGTTTTTGTATATCAGTGGTAAAGGCAAACTTTTGTCTTCTGAATCGGATAATGGTCTCAAAAACGTCCTCCACGACGTCTCCTTTCATTAATATGTCATTAAGATTTACACCTGTTGTGATGGGCGAAGAAGCATTGAAGACCATTTGCAACTTTGTTGTCAATTTGTCTGGGAGTAGAAGGCAATGATGTGGTATATAGTATTACGTAATTGGGTCACTGGACTCAAAACCCTATCCAAATGACCTTATTCCTCAAACTATCTCAAGAATTATGTATACAATGACAAATACTCCGAATCCCTTTACAACCATTTCTACAACGAGCTAAATTGCCTCATAGCAATGTATTTAGAATTTCCTTAGCATAATGACTAAATGATGGGTCCCTACTCAAGGTCATTGACACTTCATATCTACTATCATTATTTCTCTAAAAGTACGCATAAAGTGTTCCTCACACAAAGATGCCTCTGTATTCCCTCCCACACTCCACATCGACACTTTCTGTCTCCCAGAACTGTTTCAAGGTTTTGTTTAAGTAATTGCCAAGAATTAACCCACAATGAACATGATCTTTCACCACCTCATCGACACCGTTACTCACAACATAACCAAACACAGTATTTTGCAATAGTAATTGCGAGCGTTCAGGGTGTGTCTGTCCCGGCCTCAGCAATTCATAAAAAACCTCAGCACCAAGCAACATGTCAATTTTATCTGAAACAGTAAAACCAGGATCTGTCAATGGCACGAGCTCCGAAATATTAATTTTTTTATTTTAAATGACATGTGTTATTTTGTTAACCACTAATTTAAACAACTCATTTTCATAACTCTTATTTTTATTCGCCACTGAGGTCCTAACACAATTATTTATGGCCATGCTCGTATCATTAACACACGAAACAACAGTATTTAATTTCTCCATTTTAAGTTGCAATCAATCAGCGGATGCCTTAGTTCATAATCAAGATTGGAAACCAATATCAAAAAGACTCCTAGCCTCAATCAACTTCGTTCAGGCGCTACTGTTAAATTACCTACAATGAAAATATAACTTTTGATGGTGACATAGAAAAGTTCCAAATTTTTTATGAACAACTTTCTTCTCCAATGGACTTGAAAACACAATTTTCAAGTTTTTGTAAGAAGTTACTTGCAGAATGAACCAACTCAATTGTTTGATAGTATAAGCAAAGTTTCTGAAATATATGAAACAGTTAGAAACATCATAAGAAATAGATATGACGATAAAAACAGAATTATTCAAGTTCATCTAGATTTTTCGGAAAACATAACGCACACCTTCTGAAAGGAAATTATGGGGAATTGATGGGTTTTATCAAACTCCCCTTCCCTCATAGAGGTACTAAGAATTGAATCACTAAGTACACTTAAGACACTAAGTACAAGAATGAGTGATGTGAAACGTAAGAAAGAAAAAAAATGGAACAGTCCCATGATTGCTTACCAAATAGTGGATGGCAGACGTAAATAAATTGTCATGTAAACGAGAGAAAATTCTCTGATCTGACAATATTATGATGTTTCTCTACAACATTGCAAGAGCTTACAGAATAAATTGAAAAATATAGAGTATCGAAACATGTAAAAAAAAACTTATGCAAGATTATATTGACAAGAATCAAGTAGAAATTGCTCCAGAAAATATCATATTTGAATTTAGAATATTTTTATCTTCATCACGCAGTGAAAAAGCAACAAAATTAATATATAATTAATTATCGTACTGTATTTGATGGATATTCTGACTCAACAGGAAATCCATCTTTGAATGATATTCTTGATCAAGGACTGAATATATTGGCTGAAATATTGGCCACTCTAATATGTTTTAGAATGCATAAGCATGAAGTAATTTGCGACGGTAGTTAAGCATTTCTACATCACACGTTCAGTGAAGAAGTCCGATATGAAATGCGATTTGTATGGCTTGAAACTGAAAAGAATACAGATGGAAAAATCATTTTGAATGATATCATCACCTGTTGAATTTTCCTTTTAATATTTGGGTTGAGCTATAGTTCTTTTTTTTATTAAGCGGTCCGCAAAAATTAGCAATTAAGAATTCTGAAACGTGCCCTTTCACAGATAAACAACTTGAAATTAACATTTAATGGATACCTTAATTATGGGAAATCATACGGAACCGAAGCGGTTTCGTTTTATTAAGAGATGCAGAATTGGATGGCATTCATTCATCTTCTTTGGTCTAAGTGTGTAACTAATTCCCAACGACTGAAGAAACTTGGCAAGATAAAAGTGTGGAGTTGAAAACAATCATAAATATTCATTGTGCAAAGTGGATCACTGAAAAGATACATTTCATCTAAGTGCCATAGATACTACACATCACTTACAAAAACTCGAAACTAAATTCCTCCTAGTCGAATCAGTTTCCAAAATTTGCGACTCTCTGGGACTTTTTGCGCCTGCATTGGTGGAGAGAAAATACCCTTTCCTGAGGAGCGTGGTTTTGTGGAATCCACTGGGATACAAAATTACCTGAAAGCTTTATCAGGCAGTGGAACAAATGGATTTCTGAACTTCGATGATTAAACGATATGCGCAAATCTAGATGGATTGGAGTAGCACTTTCTTCAGACTACTCTCTGTATATGTTCTATAACATTTTTGAAAGAGGATTTGGGCTATGATGAACATTCCTTTTCAAAAAGACAAAACCAAATAAAGTCAAGTTGTTCTGTAGTCACAATATATTTTATCTATTGAAACGGGTGACACCTCTTCAACTTCAGTTGATGACAGCTCTAAGCGGAGCCCACTTACTTCACTAAGTGTATTTCAACTATTTCCTTGATAGAAATGCAACAGTTCAACTTTAGCTTTATGTTGCATTCACGGATATCTAAACTAGTGGAAAACTTTTGTTTGTAACCATACGACAGAAAATTTTCAATACATGAATCCATTACATTGGCGTAATTATGCAGGATCTCAGAAGCCAGAAAATTACATTTCTCGAGGCATTTCATCAGCCAAGCTCTCATCAGTGGACATTTGATGAAATACTCCCACCTAAGTGAGCCAACATCCTAACTTCTAGCCTACCTTAGCAAATTAAACAAATGAAATCTCACAAGTTACAACCGAAGTTTGAAAGCTAAGAATACTTCTTTTGTACATTGAAACTTTCCAACCAGTTATAAACACATTAGGCTTCTACTTACACATCAATCCTCGTCGTATAACAGCTTAAATTTTGCGTTTTCTTAGCAATGGTAAATCAAAGCAACGGTTATCTTTGAATTTAACTGCTGATAAAATAGTTAAAAGGTTACTGGATACTTGTAGTTCAAAAACAGAGTTTCTATCTTGAAATAGAAGATCATGTAATTCTCTATCATTGCCAATTAAATCAAAGTTTGCTCATTTCAACCCTCTTTTTTCAAGAATCCATTTGCGACTTGGAAGCAGATTGCAATATGAACTACTCAGTTCAGAGATGAGACATTTTTTGGTACTTGATGGTTCACATTCCACTGTGTAACTTCTTATTCACTATACTTATGTGCGTCTGCATCAATAAATTGTCTTAATTGATTTTTTAGAATTCTACTGTATTCTACTTGGTCGTGAAGCCATAAAACGAGTTATTCACAAATTCGCAACATGCAAGCTTTTTAACGTGCTTCATGGTACCCAGATTGAAACTCCTCTGTCAGCGTATAGACTGAATATTTTCACTCCATTCGCCACTACAGGGATTGACATTGAAGGCCCGGTATATGTAAGAAAAACCAAATCTTTAAACACAGCCTTCATTGCATTACTCACTTGTTCAAAAATAGAGACATACATATTGAGCATGTTTCTGATTTAACGACAGACAAATTTCTGATGTCATTGCAAATATTTGTAGGCTGCTGAAAACTGCTCCTTACTATCTATATCGATAGTGCCACCATATTCCATGTTGCAAGCAGGTCATTGATTTCTCTTTGGAATAGTTTAATAACAGCTAAAGTACAACAGTTTCATGCTTTTAACGGTATAAAATGGAAATTTATTATTCCACCGGTGACTTGGTGCTGATGTTGGAGTTAATGGTTAATCGTGTATGATGAAGTAGTGCCGCAGGTAATGGCTAGATCAAATCCTCCTAGACTAAGAAGTTTTTGCGACAGCTTTAGTGGGAACAGAAATCACCTTGAATAGTATATTCTATGGATAGGAAAACGACAGGGAGAAAATGCTAAAGCCAGCTCATTTCTTGGCAGGGAAACAATAATGTAAATCCTTTTTGATCTAGAACAAAGGTAACAAATCTCACAAGATTTTATAACATCCCGCAAGACCTATTACATATCGTTTTTTGGAAATGTTACAATGAGTATATGTTGCAGTTGAATACCTTTCACGAAATGCAAAACAGCAACAAATCGTGTGCCATTCGATAAAGCGACCTTGTATTACTGAAAGAAAATGTAACATCTCGACACATGTGGGAAAGAGCCAGCGTCACCAAGCAGATAAAGGTCGTGACGTAAAAGTTAAATCATGTACACTTCCCCCAGGAAAAAAAATTAACTCATCCTCTTCAACTGGTCATATCTCTGGAGGTTGAATAGAGTGGGTGGATGTTAGGTTTCTGGCAACAAGTAAATTTGCTTGAAAAAATATCAAACTTATTGGAAAAGTTAATAACGTCTGACGAATTGGTTTTTTTTTTTTTTTACTATCCTGAAATGAACAACCAATCCATAAGCTAGAAAAGCCTGTCTTCACAGAGAACAATAAAAAATCGAATGAGCAAATCTAAATTCAAAGCAATGATGATGTTTTTTTTCAATATTCATTGAATTGTGTACCTTCACTAAGTTCCTGAATGTAAAACAATTTTCGCATTCTTGCTGATCTCCGAGAAATAATAAAGAACAAACGACCCGAATTGTGGAAGGAAAAGTTATTTCTCCTTATTTGTAAAGATGTTTATAGCCAAGTACAGTATTCCAGTTTTAGAGTAACCGCCGTAATTGCCGGAACTGTAGACAAATACAAGGTACTTTTTGAACCACCTTTGTATCTTTCACTCATTCTATTTATCTAACATTAATTAATCCAAATTTTAAATTCTTCGTTACCCTTAAATGAAAGTTCTTGATTCTCTTCTCTACACTTCTAATCTACTCTATACTAGTTTCCTTTCATCCATTGGTAGAGATTTGCAATTCAAAATGTATCTGTTAAAATCCCGGATTGTTATTTGAAGAAAAAAGTAATAAGATTCAGCTTAAAATTTTCAAATTCAAATAATTGTTACAAATTTTAGTATATTATAGCAGTAATAAATATGTGCTTTAAGCCATTTCAAGAAATTCTCTTGGTGATCTTAGGTTGTAAATTTAGTGCAGAGATTATACATCATAAACAGAAATATTTGTTTAGTTTAATTCTCTTATTGTCTTATTATTGTATTTTTTGCATGTTTTAATTTCAAATTTGTAGCTAGTTTTGTCGTCAATGTAGCGTAGGTATAGAATATATATACATATATATATTTATATATATATATATATATATATATACATTGAATGAAAGTTTATAAAAAGTAAAAATGTTTATATTTTAAATTTGATAATATTTCCTCACTTAATTCTAACCTATAAATTCCAATTAAATTTATAATTGTGTTTAACTTTCTCGCTCACCCATACCTCTTATGAGACTCCTACAATAATTCAAAGAAATAATAATTTAAAATCATTTTTCTCTCAATTTCTTTTTTTACCTCAGTGACACCTCTTATCAATTTAAGTCTCTAATAGGGCCTCAAATTCTTTTAGAATATTGACACTGATGGCATGCCCAGTCTTGAAACATTAAAATCTGATTCTGTGAAAGAAGTGAATGCAGAAATGACATAATTTGTTTGTTACTGTAATATACTTCCAAATCAGGTAAGTAAAATTCTTTCCATGTTATGAGACATACATAATGCCATTAATTTTGTTTTCTTCTGAAAAACAAATTTCTTATCTATTGGAAACAATAGTGCCTCATATGAAGAATAGAGTAACAAGTGGTTGCAAAGGACAACATAAAGAAAAAAAAACTAATTAAATCTTAATAAAATTCCTTAAAATTGGTTTTGTATGATCATTTCAATATAAAATGAATAAATAGGAAAAGATAAGTATCTTGCAAACAATAATACAAGGGAATTTTGATTTTTAGGAAATCAAAATTCCCATGCATCTGGAAATATGTGTATTGACCATTTCTCTAAAATTCTTACAGTTGCGTTTTAGAAGAAAACAGAGCATGGATCAAATATGTATGCTACATTAAAAGGGAAAGAAAATATTGTTCTTACTCTTCATAAAATGAAGGCATTTTTTGAAATACATTTTGTTATGACATACCTTCATTATTCCAGATTAACATTTTACTGGACACCAAGACACGGCACGCGAGATTAAGCATAATTGCTTATTATATGACACAAAATCGATTTGAAATAAGAAAATACTTTCATTTTGTTTCAAATAACGCATCTCAAGACAATAAAGGTAAGCTGTATAAAATTAGATAAGTCTTAGACCACTTTTCCAGTGTATTCGCTCTGACAGTTGCGACCTGGAAGAGTATTTGTCAGTGGATGAAAAGATTAATCGGTTCAAATGAAGGTCAAACATTAAAACATACATAAGAGGTAAGCCCAATCCATTGGGAATAAAATCCGGGAAATTAGCTGGAATTTCTAGCTATGTTTATGACTTTGAAATTTATAAAGGTGCAAAGGCTGAATCTCAGGGATTTTGTAAAAAAACTGAAACAGTTGGATATGTATTCAGGCGTTTTAACCATATAATGCGTAAAAATCACGAAGTATTTTTCAACAATTTATTCACAACAATTCCTCTTTTGATGAAACTTCTTCAATAAAAAACTTTTCCAAAGGGAACAATACGTACAAATAGGTTACAAGAAGCTACAAATAAATTCAAATTGATCATTGATATGAAACGTGATCCAGATTCCTTAGTTCTTAATTTAAAAATTGTAAATGATGCGATTATTAATATTATTTATGAAAAGAGAGAAAACTATAATTCCAAATTCATAAAGTGCCGTCTTATGGAAGTAAATTAAGTTTAAATAATTTTTCAGAAATATTTTAGGTAATTGTGTAATGAGAAATATAAAATTAGTTAATTTACCTATTAATTTTCAAAATAACATAAATAATTACTTTTTTACATGTGCAAATGAGGAATATCTCATTAATATTTTAAAATAAAT
The DNA here is from genome assembly GCA_019974015.1 of Nephila pilipes. Lineage (NCBI taxonomy): Eukaryota > Metazoa > Arthropoda > Arachnida > Araneae > Nephilidae > Nephila > Nephila pilipes. The sequence continues at coordinate 329,408 of BMAW01058297.1, read as the reverse complement.
TTAAAACATTAAAACCATAGATGAGTCTTATATATATATATATATATATATATATATATGTGTGTGTGTGTGTGTGTGTGTAATTTTATTCGATTTGTATAATTTATTAGATAATTCCAACTGTTTTTTGAAATCTCTTAATAAGGATGGGCATAAAAAAAATGTCTAAAGTGTCAACTTAAGTTTTATTGTTGTCGTTTAGTTATGTTTCAAAAATACTGAGATTCATAAATATCAGTACAGTTCAAGTATGTCACTTATTATATAAGAAAATCACATTTTCTATCACTTAAGATTAATTATTCATTTTCAAAAACAATTTAAAGTCAGTTTGGGCTTTGCAAGAAAATTAGACAATTTATCGTTATAAAATATGTTTTCCTTTATAATTCTTATTTTATTTTATTTAAACCTTCTTTTGGTAAGAATTTTTTTTGTCAGAATTACTCATAAAATAAACACCATTGGTTCTATTTTTAATACAAGAACCATGAATTAATAACACATAGAACCTTATTCTATTATTTTAAAATTTATTACACCTTACTTCTCATAGGATTTCCCACAAAGAAAATTTCTCATAAGATTTAAAAAAAACTCCATATTTTCCGAATACACCATTCTCTTCTCCCTTATGTTTAGTTATAAAGAGCTCATATTATGTAATATTTAAAATCCTCGTCTGCACACAGGGGCTCCTAAGATCTCAGATTTATTAATCATTTTAGGATAGATGTGGAGTAATAAGTAATTGTGACGTTTCGTTGCGTGGACAACGGATTTAAATTTTGAAACTTGACGTTTCATGCCATTTAAATTTCGGAAGCTATGGATGCAGAATCATAGATAAAAGCAGGATTATGTTTGTAAATAATGTTTAGTCAATTCCTTCAAATTTATGCGTGCTCAACTTAGACACTGAAAATCTTAAAAACACACTATTTTAATTTTTGTGTTAGTATTTATAAAACTGTTTTGTAATAAACTTATCCAATGTTTAATTAATGCTAATTCCGAAAGCTCATCAATGTATATATCTCTCCAATTCTCTTAAGATTTGGAAAGAACATTGTTAATAAAGTATCGTTATTGCTCTTTCTAATAATTGTAAAATAAGATTTAATATTATGTCATTAAAATCATTATATGTGCGAATATTTTCTAATACTTTTAAATGTAATTTAAATATAAAAACTTGTTTAGATTTCTTATTTAAATTACTACGAGATTATATTTTCCACCATTATAGTTATGAATGATCTAGAAACCTTTTGGGAAAAAAAGGGAATATATCTCACCATTTGATTTTATAAATCTTCCATAAGAATTCATTCATGCAAAAAATATTCATTTACAATGAATTTTCATTGCCTTTAGATTTCGTTAACTCAACATGAAATATCAATTGTGTCTATAGAAAAAAACATTTAATTCTTGTATATTTCCCACTATCTAAGAAATTTTAAACCACATACCATTACGAAAAATAACTATGCTTCTTATGATTTGTTATATATATTTAGAACTTTTAACACACTTCGTAGAAATATTTTGGAAAGCATGTATAAATAATTTTTTCCCAGCTAACAGATTTTAAATTACTTTAAGACAAACATTTATGGAATAGTAAAACTATCTGTTTTGATATATTATTTGCATATTACATATATTTCTCAATCCAAAATGTTCTGTTTCTTCTTTATTAATCTACACACAGAAAACTATTTAATCAAAAAGATGATTCACACTATGTTAGCATTTCAAGAAAATTTCAAGAAGTTTAGCTTTGTTAAAAAAACGCAAGCGTGTTGATTTTGTGGAGTGTTCGAAATCAAATATTTGTTACTGCATCAAAATATTTGACTAGTATTTTTTCCAAAAGATATTAAATTCTACTACACATCTAAAAAAAGGTTTTTTTCCACTTTCTTTAGAGTAGTGCAAAGAGAGAAAATAAGTACTTTTCAAAGGCGAAAATGAGTTTTACTAAAAATGGAGATATCATTTCCTAACGTTATAATTAGATAGATAAGTAATTTTGATATTAAAGTTATTCCTAAAAAAAGGGATCAAAAATATGTCTGTATATTACAAATATCATTTTAAATTCTTAAAATATATTTCAGATATATGATTTTAAATTTTATCGTTCTTTAATATGAAAAAGAAACACTTTATTTATAGAATAAAAAACATAAATTAAATTGTTTGCTTAAAAGAATTAAGAAAGAGAAAAGTCTTGTGTTGGATATTATCAAAATTTACTTGAAAAGCAGTGTACTAGGTATTATAATATGTTTCATTTCAAACTTTATTTTGATGTCTTTAAGATTAGGTATAAAAAAACGATATAGCCTAACAGAAAAATATTTGTCAGAACTGATTTTGCATACAGTATAAATGCACAAACATCAAAAGTCATGCAATATCATAAAACAATATGATATTTTAGGGTACATTAGTAATTTTATTGGATAGTGAGGAACTACCTCATTGTCAGATTATTGAAGATAAAAATAAAATTAACGTTTCATGACACCACAATAATGTTATATTCACGATCGTATAGGTAAAAATATAATAATAAAATAACAATCAAGAACGCAGACTAGAGCTCTAGAACAAATAAAGCGAATTTATGGCCTATATCAAATATTATTTTATTAAATCTAGAATTGCTGGTTTATTTTTCTATAATGAGATAAACGATCATCATTAACGAGCATTTTACAAGAGGTGGAATATATTCAAATTCCTCCAGGCTAACGAGCAGAGGCAGTAAACATGTATGAATAAAGTCATTTGCATTAATTATGCTCTATCTCCATTCCTAATGTAGAGCATGAACTGAAAAAGTTATATTGAACTTTCGCATTGGAATGATACGACACTGATATAGTGCCGAAAGAACGAAGCCAGTGTCAGTAAAATTAGCCTTGAGGGTCTTAGGTGCAAATTTTTTGATTATTTTTCAAATCAGGAGCGTTAAAATTTATACAGGGAGGCACGCGAGCATTGCCAAAACCAGGAAATTTGCAAGAATGCATTTAAAAATTATTCGTAGAATGAACTAAAATTGCATTATCACTGATGATGAAAAGTTTAATTTTAGAGCTTATAAATAATTTTGTACAGTATTTAAAATGGTAATCAAGTATAATAATTATTTTACTTTTATGTCCTGAAAGATAAAAATATTACTATTCTTGTAAAATGGAAGTTTATCCGAGTAAGTCATAAATCAATTGTACTTTGAATCATATTCAGTTTTCCGAAACTAAAAATATTTTATCGAATGTCTAAATATTTAATCAAATAAAGAGCACTTACATAATTGTCTACTTTATTTCTAGTTCATAACTTAATAAAATACTTAAATCACACTCACACACAATGGAGTTAATAATAATATTTTATATTATCTACGAATTTCTAAAACTATTATTTATTCTCTACTGCAATGATAAATTACTTATAGAACAGTGAATTGCATTAAATGTTACAAATAAAAAAAATGAATCTACGAATTAAGTAAGAAGAAACATATGTAAATATTAAGCATTTTAAATAAAAAAACTGCTTTATTTGTGGTTGTCTTGAGTATCATTTCAATCTTTAAATTCTTTCTGAATCAAAAAATGTTGTGTGATTTTAAAAACTCTTAAGTAAGAAAAATATGATGATATTGCGTAAAATTCATTCATTTCATTGATATTAATTCTTATTTGATTTCTATAATTTGTGCAATATGTATAAATGATTACATTTGTGTTTTATTTTGAAATGTATGGTAAATATTTAAACTAGATATGATTTTTAAAAATAATTTTGATATTTATAATAACTCTTGTGACTAATAAAATTAATGTTGCATTTTTAATTAAAGTATCAAATGTGAAATGAAAAATATAATGCATTTTTAATAGATAGTTTAAGTATGTATTTTGGTATAAAATGGAAGTATATTTTAAAATGTTTAGTTGTATACGGTATTAAAATTTTTAAAATACTTTACTGTTTGAAATGGAAGAATGTTTAATTCGGATGATTTCCCTAATGAACGGAGTTAAAGGGGAAAATAAGTCAATATGGATAATATGAATCATAAAAAAACATAATTGTTATGCTACAATATATTTAGATCTCAGAGGGTGAATTTATATACCAAGTACTCTTGAAGAAAAATATTTGTTAATTTAAAGTAAGTAAATAAATAATTATATAAGGAAAACTATATCAAGTTAATAAATGGATAAGTATAGCTGGGTTTGTGAAGAACAGACTATGCTTCTCCTCATATGGAGAGTAAAATATTTGATCAAAAAAATATTGTGAACTAGATCACAGAAAGAACAGAAAAAAAACATATATTTATATATTATTTAGAATTTAATTAATACATAATTTTACATGTGTGTTAACTGTATTTGTCACTAAAAATATAATTTGTGATGCAATATTTGTTGATATTGTTTGTTTGTAAACATCGTTTTAAATTTTGGCCTCATTCACATGTTACTGAAATTGTGATTTTACTGGAGCCTTTAAACTATTTTTCTTTAAATCTTTTTCCGCCGTAAAAATTGTAATTTATTCTATTTTAGTCGTTCATAAATTAATAGTTATATAAATAATTTCCCATCTGTATATTGTTTCGCGAATTAAAAATTGGATATATTTTAAATTATAGTAATTTTTTTTAGTTTTACTGCTTATGCATTGCTTCACTGGATTCAACAACTGAAATGACACATCTGGGAATCCAGCCTTTTGGAGAGGTGAGATTATGATAAACCCACGCTATGAGCTTATTTTTCCATTTTTCCATTCCGTTTGGACATACTTTCTCATTTTAACACCCAGTAAAATCCTACTTACCAACTTTCATGCGAATATTAACTACAACTTTCCTCTAGCTATGAAACGTCTTTTTCATAAAATTGGACATATATTTGTTAAATATCATTGCCAATTTACAATGCCTGTTATCCTGGTATTCTTGTGTGATGCGAAATTGACTTTGTTATGTAAGCTCTGACTGCTTATGCGTGTAAAGCTTAATAATGTTCACCTTTGAACCATTATGTCACTTCTGTCTCTACCACGAAACGTGAAGCCTCTCTGTTCTGTTGCCTTTTATATATTTTTTTTTCTTTCGCTATCTTTTTTGTATCATTAGAAATAAATATATTTTCATGAACATGATATGGTAATCACTGCTCTAGTTCCTACAGTAATGGTAGTTTCGCTAGACTCTGTCAAAATTGCTGCGTTAACAGAATTTCAGGGTTACCCAGATTTTCATAAGAATAAAAGATGATTAGCATTGTTGACCCTTCTCTTCATCTATCCTCTCCTCGGTTTTCGTTTTGCGATACGTTTCGCAGTATGCTACCTATGTGAGATGTATTAATATAGATTCCTTTAATCAAATACAGGTACTTGTTAAGTTTAAAATGTCTGAAACTTTAATATATATGGAGGATGAGTGTTTGTGTGTGTGAATGTATGTATATGTGAAGTTTCCACAATTTTTGATATGTCAAAAGAGACTTTGCATGTAAATATTCATATTTGGTTTTTATCTCTTTCAGTTCTGTTCTCCAAATGTAATACGTTCATCTTTAGCTTTCTTTATCGAATAATACTTCCATGTTTAGCTTGTGAATCTGTCGAAAGTAAAATCTCCTAAACAGGAATTAAAAGGAATTTATTTCATTAAAACACCTGAATAATTTTCAAAATAAACTACCATATATATATATATATATAAATAGGAGCGTGAGAGTGTATATATATATATATATACACACAACTCCTGTCCTTTTTTATTCAATAGTTAAGATAGTAACTTTTCAATAGTGCAGTGAATAATAAGTTTTACAGAGGTTATAAAAAGGTATTTTACTCGCATTTAAGGATAATTTAAGGCCAATATCTGACCTACATAAAATTAGTACTCACCTTACCTAACCAATAGAATTCATGTACTTAGATTTATAAATGAAGATTCGAATCCTTAACACTCACATTGAACCCTGTTAAATTCTCAACAGCTTAGAAACGTAATTTCTCAATTGAATTCACCTAATGTCAATAATCTTAATTTAAACTGCCTAATTCATGTTTCATCTTCAATCAGCCTCTCATTAAAAATTCCTGAAGTGTTACTTGAAAGGAAATGCGCGATACAAGCCACATTATGTTTGGTCATTTATTACATTATTGAAATTAAAACTATACAAATGACATAAAAAACTTTTCGAAAACTATTTATATCAAATTTTCATATTATATGTATTTATATTATATTATGAAGCAAATAATTAATATTGCATTAGAAAATTACGTATTTTTATATTAAAAGCAAATTCGTGATTTACATTGTAAGTGTTTTTCAGTTAATAAGAAATGTTTCCAAAACATTATATATTCATAATTTATTAATGTTATATCTTTAAGTTTACATCAATTTTACAGATATACAAATACATTATTGCCCATATTTGCATGTTACTTTCACTTGAAGTTATCATTCAAAGCTTAGAAGAAAATAATGAATCGGAGTTATATTATATGATGAAACGTAAAGTACATATTTTTAAGAATTCCAAACCATCATATCCAAGTCAGTTTACTCCATTTGTTGGATAGTATTTTATTATTACAAGAGTATGATTTCTTGTATCAAACACCATTTGAAAAGTGCATATTGATATCATCTGAAATGTACGATTTCCAAGATACTGCTTTCAAATATGCATGTGCTATTTCGGTTTTGAGTTTTATTCACTTCAGTTCCAAAAAGAATCTCAAATTCAACTTCATTTCGTTTTTCATGTCACGTAGGGCTCTATACTCTCTTTTTTCCACTTGGAAAAAGGTTTATACTCGTAAAACGAACTCTATGAATGTTACAGAAAGATGAATTTTCCCGAAATTTGTCTGAGGAATTTTAAATTCAAACTCCAATTGTCAGATAGTAAAAATAGTAAAAAGGGAATAAATGTTTAATTTCCCTGGTTTCTAAAATTCTCAGATGTTTGATGCATATTTATTTTTAAAAACGATGTAAGCCTGTTCCAATTCATGTGAAACCAATGTGTGATTTAATAATGTTCCGAATGTGTTGATTACCAAAGTTATATTGCATAACTTTTGCATCTTTGTGATCATTATTTTAAGTTTTCATTTTAAAAGTAGTCTATGTATTATAGACTACTTGTACTTGGAAAGAGTGAAATAGTACTTGGAAAGGCTTTTATGTTTGTAAGAGTACTTCAATAACAATCACGCAATAATCTGAAACTGAAGCATTGAGATAAACCTCTTTGGGAATTAGTCTTTTCTTTTTTCATTTGATTTAAAAGTAAAGCTTTTTCAGTTTTCTTCATGGGATGAGAGGATAAAGAAAAACTGTAATATCGTAAAAAAGTTTAATATTAGACGGAAATTGACATTCGTAGAGAAAGAAACAACTGATATATTTTCAAAATTATAAATGTGATTTGTATTTTATGCGTTATTTTAATTTTGAAATATATATTAGTTTTAAAATATAAAATATATATAAACTTAAATTTTAAAATATATATTAAATAAATGCAAATTGTATTTTTTACTGTTCTTAAGTTTTTTGTAAAATGAAGGACATATTGTTTATTATTTTATCTATATATAATTTCCCTTATAAACTAGAAATTTTCAGAAACAATGAAATGAACTCATAAGACTTAGGTTAGAATTCTTGAAATAAATGATACTCTATTTATAGAAATGTACTAATTAACTTCAAAATAATTACAAAAAATCTTGAGAAAAAGCTGCAATACTTTCAATATAAAATAAAATGTTAAATAATTAGTCAAAATCTAATTATTTTGTTTTTAAGCAATTAAAAATGTTATAATTTAATTTCAAATGTATTTAAATATAATTGAATTTTAAATGTGCTAAAATATAATTTAATTTAAATTAGTCACAAAAATAACTTATTATTCAGAAATATACTTTTATATAATCATTTTGCCGTATTCCCACACCTTATTTTGGTTAATATTTGAACAATACTTAAGCGTTTAGGAATATTGAATCGAGTGTTTCCTAATACATTGAAATCAAAAATAGATTTTTATTTTTAACCTTCAGAACTAGTGAAAAACTTTATGTTTTGAGTAGGTGGAACAGCTCGATATATGTTGGTATCTATTTATTCTTGTATATAACAAATATTTTATATAGATTTGATTCATTTAATTTATATTTATTAAAACAGGCATCACAATATATGTCTTTTATAGCTCTCTCCTATATGTTTTTTACATATCGTCCAATTTCTTGTTTGTGTGTACTATTACTGATAAGTACTTAAAAAATTGAGAAATAAAGGAAAATTTTTATTATTAATGTATTATCCCTCACCATCCATTATCTTGGATGTGTTTTCCATGTTAAACAAGATTTATAGTACACTTGTGCATGCTCTTGGTAATGAAAACCTAAGCATTAAGCATATATCTTATGCGTTTGTCGATTTCTCTTTGGAAAGCATTATTTCCATCCTCCTCTTTTATGTGTTCTGATGTATAATGGTTTTTTATCTGCGGCAACTACCAATTTGTTTTTGATTGCTACTAGGATATATTTTTTCTCTCATCCAAATATATATGTGAGACTTAATCAAAAGATTTTGAAATTCATTTAGAAATGGCAATTTATGTAAACCTTGGTTTAATTGTAAGAAGGATTACCATGTATAAAAACAGCGTGCACATTTCTAGAAGCCAGATAAACTGTATTGTACATGAAAAATTTAAATCATCTATCAGTTACCATTTCCATGTATACACGGGTTATAAAGGATCACTGATACCTATTTCACTTTTGATTTCATTATGATATGAAATTATATTGTTTTCTGCTTTCTACTTTTCTAAAACTTTAGTCTCAATGCACATTTTTGAAACAAGAATTATCGATACATTATATTTCTGTCCATATGAAACATCTATTTGAAAACCAATTAATGAGGAATTCATTTTTCAGTCAAGGGCCATCCATTCAGCATTATGTGAAATTCAGACCATCAAAAAATACTAAATATGTGTTTATATATACAAGTATTTCGTAGCATATATATGTGATAAGGTTTGATTAGATTGATGTTAAAAATCATTTTCTTACTTTGCTAAGAAAAAGAGAATTCTACAATTAGGAAAAATACCATGAGTAAGTAACATTTAACTACCCGTGGAATTAAAAAAATAAAATGACTTAATTTAAACCTAAGAGAGATCTATACTGTAATTATTAAAATATGTGGATTAGAACACTTGATAGTATGAAGATTTAAAGAAGAAATTTTATTCTTGTATTATAAATATTGTATACGGAAATATACATGTGTACTTGCATCTATTTGTATGTGCATTCTTGTGTATTTCTAAATATGAAGCTTAAATAAATAAGTGCAATACATGTTGGATTTTCCAGCTATTTATCAAAGTATTAACTGTATTTTTAAACATATTGTGAAACAAGTTCCTCAGTAACTCTATTGAAGGAACCACGAATCAGGGTCATGTGATAGCTCATGCAGCACTCCCTATTCATGAAAAAAACTGGGATGCGCTTATTTCTCATCTCTTCTCTGCCTTCTATCTTAACCCTATGTAGCTGAACTCCAAATGCCAGGGCGGGTTCAAATGCCCATCCCAGATATGCGATAAAATTTGGCTGTCATCTGTCTTACTCGAGGGAACTAGTTAACCCAAAATCATCTGTACGTAATAATATTGTAAATAACCTTACTTCATCTAATCAAGAATAAAATAATGATTTGACTCAAGTTCTTCAGCAATGCCAACACCGAACATTCCACCCCCTAGACACCCAAGCACCAGGAGGTGTCTTATCCATATGGATAACTCCTACATAAATATAAAAAAAAATCATATTTATTTTGATTTATTCATCAGATTATGTACATTTTAAATTAAAGTTTACCCTCCGTGTAAAAGTTTAAGGTAATTTTTTAAAAAAGTTACTGTTTCGACATTTTACCAGCAATTATACATTGTTTAAAATTTTGAACAAAAACATACTTATTCATATCATTAAATAAAATTCCAATATTTTTCGCATGAATATTATTTTAATATGTCATTGATTGTTCCAAAATATTTGTACATTTTTTACAAATGAAAAAAAATTAAATGATAGTAAACAAAAGCATTTGACTGTATGGAATAATTGTATTAAAAAAAAATGTGAAAACCTACATTTTTCTTAAAGTTGTCAGGAACATTTCCTGTTTATAATATATATTACATATATAGAGAGAGAAAGAGAGAGAGAGATAACATTAGGTTATATATATTATATATATCATATATATATATATACATACATATAAATCTATTATATTATATACTATATATATCAATACTATATATATACTATATATGACTGCTCCTCAAGTATATTATATATATGTTATTATATATATACATTTACATATATCATATATATATATATATATATATATATATATATACATATATATATAACACATGATCACAAGTTCCGAGACTAACCAAGAGATATCGCTCGTAGTAAACCAGTAACCAGGTCTTTCTAGAATACTAACCTTTGCTTGAAACGTGTCAAAATTTTAAGTCGATCGGACCAGAAACAGCTGAGTTATCGAGGTTGGAGTAAAGTCGTTTTGTAGTTTGTTTAAAAAATGGAAAAAACCGAGTTTCGTGTTCTGATAAAACATTGTTTTTTAATGGGTAAAAACACCATGCAAGCGAAACAATGGATTGAAAAATGTTACCCGGACTCTTGTCCATCAAAAGCAACGATTTATCGGTGGTTTGCCGAGTTTAAACGTGGTCGTACCAACACAAATGACGCGGAACGCTCGGGTAGACCTGTGGAAACCGTTACACCGGAAAATGTGAGTGAAGTGACAAAAATTATAATGAAAGATCGTAAAGTGAAGCTCCGTGAGATTGCTGAGATGACATAGATATCATATGGAAGTGTATTTACTATCCTTCATGAAAAATTGAGCATGAAAAAGGTTTTTTCCAAGTGGGTGCCGCGATTGCTTTCGATGGAACAAAAACAGCTACGAGTCGATGATTCAGAAAGCTATTTATCGCTATTTACTCGCAACAAAAATGATTTCTTGCGTCGTTACGTGACCATGGACGAAACATGGATACATCACTACACTCCAGAGTCGAAGCGGCAGTGGCGCACAGCTGGCGAAAGCCGTCCGAAGCGTCCGAAAACGCAGCAGTCAGCTGGCAAAGTCATGGCGTCAGTTTTTTGGGATACGCATGGCGTGATTTTCATTGACTACCTCGAAAAAGGTAAATCGATCAACAGTGATTATTATATTGACTTGCTGGTGCGTTTGAAGGAGGAAATCGCAAAAAAACGACCGCACAGTCTCGGGATTTATTGATCCATATGTTATATATATATATATATGTTTATGTAACTTACTATTCGAAGAAAACAACCATTTTTACTAACACTGTCTGAAAAGCATGTTAACTATTTTCATCAACGAGATTTGGGACAGCTTTTTATGAAAATAGTAATTTATATTTTTGCTTTCATTTCCATATCAGCTTTGTTTTATAAGTTATCAAAGACTGCAGTGGATTATTACTTTTGTTACTTCGGCTGAAAATGGAGTGACAGCTTTTTCATAGTTAAATAATACACTAACCAAATTCAAACCAAATTCCTTCAAAAATGAGCAAAACTTTCATTATTTCTATTTCATTTGTAAGTTGTATTCTACATAAGCCACACACATTATGAAACTTCTATAAATATTTCGCATTGCGGTCTATTAATTTACCTTTTCATCCTAAATCGCATTAAACAAAGGGAGAGAAATAGATTAAGTTTTTGATTTGAAATTTCGTTACTTATACTCATGATAAAATTAATAATTAATATCTGTATTAACTCAAATATTAATTTAAAAGCAGTGACTTGAAGCATACAAAAAGTAGCAAGAGTTTCAGCTTATTGTTGTATACTCCATGGAGTTATTACATGGTATGACTGCTTTCACAGGTCAAGAAATGTCAGCGCATTTCATCATCATGCCTTTTAGCAGTAATATACATTTGTATTTCTGACCCCTTAGTAAATACACTACATTTCTTTTCAACGTAAAGAAATTAATACACACATATATAAATATACAATTCTACCAATTCAAAGTTCAAACAATCACTGATCATGGAAATTCATATCACGTCATTAAAATATTGCATTAGCATTGGAACTAATTCTGAGTTTTCAAACTTATTCACACAGTGGCTCATATGTCTCACAGATTGTTAAAGAAACTTACATTTATTTTGGGGTCTCTGGTTTTTGGCGCCAAATGTTGCGACTCGTTGCCAATCTGTCACTAAGATCATCCATATTTATTCATTATTACTGCTTTAGTATATTCTACCTTTGATAGTAAAACTCTCTTTTGAGCCACAATTGTCGTTTTGAAGGCAATACAATAAAATCCAAACTATTCGCTTGAAAATAATCACACCTTTTTGTTGATTGTACTGCGATAGTCATGAGAGTTTGTGAATTCCTGTGAAACGTTTATTTCAATGCAGCAAATTTCAAAATCAGTTCCAGAAATTTAGCTCTAGTTGTCAAATATATTAATATAGAGTTAGTAAATGGAAGCAAAAAAAATGGTGTCACTTTTTTTTATATGAAACAGTGATTTCCTGACACTCGTCCATAATTTGTGAATGCTTTGAGGTTGATTGCTACCGATTTCGTGAACATTACGTTGTTATCGCTCGGTGAAGCTATTCATTCTTGTGAATATGGTATTTTTGTTTAATATAAAAATTAATACATAAAACTAAGTAAAATATGTGTAATTATTAGTAATAATATCATTGAAACGTTCAACTTATTATTTTCATAACATATTCCATTTAATATAAATACTACAACAAAGAAATATTTAAAGTTTCTAGGCATCTTATCTTAAGAAGTTCTCTCCTTTGTCGATTTTACTATTAATAATTTTGTATTTAAATATATGTTGTATGTGTCCACAACTTCAAATTATTATTAAATATTTCACACAACTTAACAAAAGTGGCTCATGCAAAAATAATAATTTTCATCTTAAAAAATTATTTACTAAATAAGAAAACATTGATTATATTTACAAGGTATTAATTCATTATTTTCATAATAAAACCACAGCTTCCTTTAACAGTGTCATTAAATATATGTCTTCTATTTACACATGTATATTTACTATTTGCACATGCGTATTTACAATTTATGTACTATTTACCCAAAATATTTTCAATTATATTCCTTTTCAAAAATGTAAAAGAAATATTTGCAAATGTGTAAAAATAGCATTGATAAACAAATAATGTTTTCTTGGGTATATTTGACAAATTTAAATAACCATTTCTTTGTAAATGTAGAAAACATTTATAAAAAAAAAGTAGATTAATCTAATTTATTAAATATCTTTGTTTTAATATATCGTATAATGTTATTTTATGACATTTATAAGTGATTCTTTTCGACAAACAAATGAATTCTGAAATGAGTGATGTAATAAATATAGGCGCCATTCATATGGGTTTCATCAGGCAGTATGAGGGCTGAGGATTTTATATTTCACTAGGAATAAATGTTTGTAAAGTGTATCATTTAATAAGCTGATGAGAAGACGAATTTAAAATATTTCTTCAGTGTATTAAGCATTATTTCTAGTTTTTACTATATTTATTGCGAACATCGCTCCAGAAAAGTCTTGATTTCTTTAAGTAAAATTACAAATAAAGCTTGCTTGGATGCGAAATAGCAAACTGGATAAGATATGGTCTCTGCTCTTTTATTGATTATGCTGTTTTCCCTGATTTTGAGAGTTGATAAAAAGAAATGGGACTATAATGCATTTCGCGTACTATAGATACGAAGAGAGCTTACAAATAATTTAGATCGAATGGTATTTTTAAGATCCAATAGAAAAATGGAATTAATTTTAAGATGCAAAGCATGCTCTGGATTTTAACACTGATTCTGTAACAAGCCTAGTACTTAACAGTATCATGTTTTCTGTAAAACGACCACCTTTTAACGATCTTTTAGTTGATGAATTATTTTATATCATTATGTGTGTTTGAAAGTATAACAGGTATAGTTACATTCCAACAGAAAAATATTTGACATTCGATGCTTTACAGGATTTTTCAAGCGAAGTTGAATGACCATGTAAGGGATATGGGGCTCGGTAAAAATAAAGTCGAATTGCAGGGATCTAATCTTCAAAAGTAAAAAGTGTGGAATAATGAAGTATCAATTTTCATACACTTCGGACAGTAAGACTTCAGTAGTTTTTATGAAAGAGACGAAGAAATATTCGTTTGCTGTAATATTCGAAGTTCATTGCAACTTTAGATCTTTGTCATAATTTAGAGCAAATGCAACTGTCTATTGATGCTTCTAAGGTGAGCTTAAAAAAATACTCGTTCCTAATGGAAATAAATATAACTCCATTCCTGTAATATTGGCTGATTCTTCATTAATTTTGCGCTTAGAAGCAACACGAAAACTACGTGAAACGGATCTGATAATTTCATACCTAGATCAAGTGAAGGGAATGACCTCTGAGCTCATAACTTCCTCTTCAAATTTTCTCTCCACATTTCTGATTGGGTTTAGAGACTCAACAGATATAACAAGCATCATCCCTGATTCCCGGCATGTTCTTTATGACATCAGTTCACGACTTAACAAAAACATCGTCGGCTGTAAATTTGTGACCATAGCCACTATGTTACCATTGTTAACACTGCTGTAAGATTTACTTCAGGAAACAAAGAAATTTATGATTATTTGAAGCTATTATTTGTGTTGAAATACGATGACTTTAAGTGGGAAATTTTTGGTTACTTGAATCATTTCTATTTAATTGAAATACAATAATATTATACAAAATATGAATGCTTCATTTCGAATACGATAAACCTGCAGAAAGTAAATTTCATTGTGTACAAAAGTAGCATTTAAAATGTCCATTGAACCAAGACATTTGAAAATACATAGAAAAATCTCAAAAAGCTCTTTAATCAAAATGATAAGGCTTTGGTGTTAATGCGAGATGTCTTCCCATCCGTATCAATTGCTAAAGTAAAAGGATATTTATTTGTAGGTTCATACTTTCAGAATATGAAAAAAATGGCCACTATGAAATTGTTCTTACAAAGAAACAACGAGAGGAATAGCTAACATACAGTCAATGATGTTAAGGAATACTTTATAGGAAACAGAGAAGTTACAAACTATAAGAATACTGCAAAATATAGAGCAATTTTCTAGGACTAAGCTAGTACATACAATGAAAATTTATTTTCGTATATTTTCTCTTCGACAGCAAAACATACTTATTTAAAAGTGTGTTAATTTTGTAAATGTTATGAGTTCTTAATCCATGTTTGTATGAGTGTGAAGTGAATAAATAAGAAAATGTAAGCTAAGGATTGCTTATTGGATTAAACACCATACAGACTGTTTACATAAATGCTGTTTTTTGTTTCCTAGAATTATTCAGAAAATTATATTTTTATTTATATACAATAAATAAATTCCTAATTTTATATAGTCTTTAAAATAAAAGAAATTATAAAAAAAATATTGTCTTCATAAATTCCTAAATATCAGATATAGAGTTATATAATTTTGGCATTTTTAATTTCATTGTGTATTTTGTAATATTTATAATAGAACTTAAGCGTTTAGGAATGGTATCGATATATGGTATTCATGATCATGCATCAATGGGTTTTAATTTGGAGTTGTACTTCTTAGATTTATTGAATTTGCAATTGAAAAGGTTCAGTGCGAACTTAATACTGCGTAATATGATAAAGTGTTTTGGGAGGAAAGGGAGATCTTTCTTTCTCTTGTGTCCTTCTCCGGGACGTATTTAAATAAGAAGTTCGCCAGGATTTGATTCACTCACTCACAATAATTCGAAAGATATGTACACGACTTCATCAAAAAATCAACATTTAAACATCACTGACACACATACATCCACATAAAAAATAAAAATCTGCTTGTCGACTATATACGTTGGAGCACCACTTGTAAACTTCCAGGTATGTACAATTATGAAACTGCTAATATTTATTTTTATTTGTTTCAATAATTTTAATACAATATTAAAAGATGGTATTCCCTTTGAATAATTAATCATTCTCCCTCTATTCAATTTTCATATGTGATCGCAGCTTATTTCTCTACTGTACGATTTACTTTAGCCTTTTTAATCTATAAATTCATAATTCAAGATAATAAAATCAGACATCAAGCTGCGGTACCGGTATTAATATAAGTCAATTATAATTCTACAAATTGTAATGGCATCTGAATGGAATTAAAATTTAAAAATTGTACGTGCTCTTTACTTAAAGTTCAGACAGTTAATATAATTAAGTTAAATTTAGATGTGAGATATTTTCTTAAAAAAAAGCCACTTTCCTATTATAAGACATGCTATGCAAAATACCATTATTTTATTATTTACACATGAGTCTCTCTTTCCTGACAAATAATAAAGCAAAATACTTCAACAAAAAATAATTTTCCTTCTTATAATCATTTAAGAAACAATTCATTTTAATATTCCTACATATTCAAATGCTCAGAAAACATACATATGTTATAAATATTTTGTTATATCATTAGGATTATTAAACGATTATTTTATAATTGAAAACAAATTACATTGATTGTTTCTTATCATCAATTCCTTGAATGTTTCAAGGAAGTGTTACTCTACCAAAAATAAATTAAAATCACTATTACAAGTACAAAATAATTCTTCTATAATTATAACTATGAGATATTTTTATGTGATTATCCTCCACTTGCTAAATCCCATTTCAATACCTCTGTTTAAAATAAATTGTACATAATATTATCATCTCCATTATTTCATATACTGAGGAAAAGCATTCACTGTAATCAGGTATCCAAAAAGACAGGAACATAAATTTGTTTTGTATTTCTACGTAATGCGTATAAACAGATCTTCTCTTTCTTTCTTAATTCAGATCAATTAATGATATCCAGTTCACTAGTTGCCTTTCTGTCTAGAAGAAATCGCAAGAAAGAAGAAGTATTTTGGACAGAGATATTGCTTTTCAGTTCTGGCCGAATACGGGTAAATGTGAGAATAATTCGAGATAAAAACCAACATTTTTTAAAAACAACGTTTTTATATGGTGGCAAAGTTTATTAAAAAGAATTATTGAAATATTAGTTAAAACTGGTCACAAATATCTTTCCGTTCCGTTTCGCGGATTTAACGCTCAGCCAAAAACAAACAAAAAAAAAAACGCCAAGTTTGGTGCCAATTTTTGAAATCGCGCCAAGTGTTTGGGCTAAACTGCATTATTAAAGAAAATATTAATTAAAACTTGTCGCAAATGTCTAAATATTGCATTGTTAGGCGAGTACGAACGATTCCCAAAATTTCAAAGCTCTAGCTTGATGGGAAGTTGGTTAAATTAACGATCGAAAATTTGATGACACACACACACACTCACACACACACACACACACACACCAAGTGAAATTCAGAAAAACGTTGTAAAAAGGAGAATGGAAGATCTTATGCGAAAGATGCCACTTAAAAGAAACCTACCATCTTTTCTGTTTGGAATTACTCCAAAAACAGTAACAGTAGGTAGAAGAAATTGATAGAGAATAAAATGAAAAAAGGAAGTTAGATTAGACAAAAGGTGCTGAGGGTATTGATCAACACTTTATGCAGTAAAAAAATAAATTGCGATAGGAAATAAATAATTTAAATGTTTGTATAATAACTTCAATCGTTTTTTCCCTTTATTTTATAGAGCTGAACGCAAATTGTTGAATATATTTGTTTTATTATTAATACATTTATTTTAATAAATTTATTCGTTTTAAACTTCTTTATTACTGACTCACTTATAAGTTATTGCGTATCTATATTCTAATGCTCGAAATAATTCCACCAAAATTATTAATTTCAAGATCTGTCATTTTCAATTGAATAATTTTGCAAAATATTCTTCAATAAATATGAAAATAAATATTACTATTTATATTTTAATAGCTTAGAATTATTTTGAATTGAGATTCTTAAACATAAGGTAATGATATATACTTACACACTGAAATAGAAATTGTTTCCACATAAACAATAATTTTTAAGGTACCTAATTTTTATTTCTATTGATGGTCAACATAAATCAAAATGTTTTAAAGAGAAGGATATTATTTCAATACGTGTGAAATCATTAAACAGTTTTAATTCTGAAATTTTATATTGCTAGGGAGGATCATTCAAATGTTATTTTTTTATTTCTATTTTTAAAACCTTTATGTACGTTAACTTCAATATGCATAAAAATACCATACAAATATTTGACTTAAATGCATTACTTATTCCTTTACGCATAATGCACAACAGTAAAAAGTTCATTAAAATAATTAATTTTGATTAAAATTGCCGTAATTAATAAACTTGATAATTAACTTATTGCGAAAAATAATGAAGAATATTTTTTTAAGAATTCGGTTCATATAATTTCCTTGCTCTACAAAATTTCATGTTGTGTAGGAATTAATCAAATCGTTATATGCTAATCTTCTTAAAATCTGGTACAAATATATTAATAATGGATATTAATTCCAGATAAAAATAAATATATGTATGAATGAAATTGAAATAACTTGACTATCAGACAAATGTTTGAAAATAATTTACAAAGTCCAGAGAGAAACAAATCACTAAACTCAAAACTATTATTATAAAATTCTTGGATAGTATATACCACACTCAAGAAAATACTTTCTGATTAAAAAATTATTTCTAAACCTACCAAATATTTTATCAATATTCTAAATATTTTCTCTGAAGTTAAAATATTTTAATAATATATAACATTTAAAATTAGACACATTTGGGAAAAGAAGAAATATTTTGTGTTTTTAATTCTATAGTATAATTCGAGCAGTGTAATGCTCTTTTAAAAGTTTATTAAAAGTACAACTGTGAGTAATTATAAATAACAATAAAATATATTAAATTTATATATTTTATATAAATAGTAAAATAAAAAAAAATTAACGAAAAATCAAAATATTATAAATATTTAAAATGCTTCATTCAATAGCAAATAAATTTAATACCAAGTACAATAATACCAACAAAATGTTACCAAGTGTAATCAAGTTTCAAATTACAGTTACTGACGACATATTCGAAAAATAGACATCAATGTAACTCTTATATCATGAGCGATTCCCATAGGTACTTTTAGACATATCTATAGCTAATATCTAATATCTAAGGCTACATATCTAATATTTTAAGGCTTATTAAAAGTATTGAGACTAATCGGTAATATTAAAATAGTTTATTAAAACGTATTTTTATTTCATTTTTACAAACATTGCTCAATGACATTTTTTTTTCAAATAAACATTCCTGAAATATGGGACTTGTATTATAGGCGATTTCAAATTTGTTGCTAGATTCCTTATTATGGTACACCTTAATTATTGCGGATCACTTTCAGCCGAAAGTGTCTTAATCAAAATAGATATTTAAGAAATCATAATTAATAAACGCGAATAAAAAGCCTAAGATATAAGAGCAATACTATGTAAAAGTATGGGCTAAGTAGTATTTTGTATCATGGCTATTAGCTGTGGGGCCATAATTATTTTTTTCACTTTATGGAATTTTATTCGGATATCACGCCTTTTTGTTAAGAATATATATTAAAATATTTTGTCTTTATGCCTTAAATGAATCATCATTTTTTTTAAATATGTACAGTTTGAGTAAGAAAGTGCTTGTTTTTTTACAAAAACTGTTTCCAGTTCCGGCATTTCATAGACGGTCGATGAGAGAGCTGTTGAAATCGAAAATACAAAACCATGGTGAATTATATTGAGATTTTTATTCTTTTTATTAGGCACACAGTACATCACTTTATTTGTTTTGAAAACATCTACAGAACATAATATCTTCTATTAAACCTATTGAAAGTAAAATGTGTAAAGACAAGTCTCTTTTTCTTAACAGGGAACTTTGCGTCATAGAAAAATTCAAAAAAAATGGGACAGTTATGCAGAATATCATATAGACAAATAGAGAAAAACGTAAGGAATTTGTATACACATGCCTTTTTTTTACTGTACACAATTCTTACCCACGAACTAGGCTCATTTTATAAGTATTTTGTTTCAACTAGATGATCCATAGTCCCACATAGTAAATAATTATGAGTTTTCATGAAATGATAAGAATTGCTGTCAGTATAAAAACTAAAGAACTGCAATTTTTGAGTGAAATTATTATAAAAAAAATGACATATGAGTCATGGTTTCCTGCATAAAATGGGGAAAATATAGACACGTTTAATTTATTTAGATTTACCTCGCCAGTTTAAAAAAGTAACCTAATCCTGAAATCAAAAAATCAATTTATGTTTTATTGAAGCAGTTTTCATACATTTTAAATTAACATAATATGAGTGGCTCGTAAATAAATCATATACATTAAGAAGTCAAACATTAGATTAATTTGTCGACGGATTCAACAGTATTTCGAAATATTGAATCAAACATTTTTTTTTAAATCTACGTGAAAGTATAAGCAACTGTGATTATTTAGGTTTCGTTAAGAATCTCTAGAGCTTTCAATATGCCAAAATGTGACTTGTATTGTGATAATGTCGCTTATTTCAGAGAAAAAATTCAAATCCCACTGAAACACGTAATTTTTTTATGAGTGATTACAACTGTGCCCAATATGGACTTGCTTAAAATTTGAGTGCATTACAAAATAATGTAATATCAAAAATATTAATTTCTTGGGGAAAAAATTTCAAAAATAATGACTAAAGAAATTACATGATATCATTGCCTTCCCTTGCCCTTATTATCGAAATATTTTTTAAAATGTTATTCTTGTCTGTTTATAATCTGTTTGTTTGTAAAATGCTTGCCATCCTATTCAATGTCCTCCTCCCATTGTCATATGCTGCTTCATAAATTTCGGGAACTTAAGTGAAAATTATTTCTTGCAGTATGTATAAGATATTTGATAATACTTTTTTTTTCATTTCTAGTTTAATAGATGTCAGAAAAAATGTTTTAAATACTAAAATACCAAAAAATATTTGAGTTATTTTATTTTATATGTTTTTATAACCAATGTAAAGTAACGTTGCTTTTCCTGTTAAAATGATTAAATGTATATATGTTTCTATTTAATAAATAGTCCTCCTTTTTGATCGAAATTTTATAATTATAGCTATAATATTGAGTGATTATTACTTAATTTAGTAAAACGTTCAGTACTTGCAATTTGTATTTCAAAATTAATTTTAAATAGAAACCCCAATGTAGAATTTTGAAGATTAGATATTTCCTACATTTAATACTTAAAAAATACGGTGAATATATCTGTCACATTTAAAAACATTTCTTAAGACTCAGAGCATCATTTAGTTATAATTTCCTCACTAATTCTTGTTTACTAAAAAGAAATGACTTGCTTACCAATATTATCCTTAATAAGTTAACCGATACTATTTTACTCTTTACTAATATAATAGGATAATTGTTCTACATTTGTTAATGAATTAATAATTTTATTTTAAGCATGATTGAAGGATTAAATAACCATTCACATCATTAAAGTATTAAAATACATTTATATTAAATACTGGGTACCAGATTAATTGATCCATAACTTGATACTCGTAGCAATTAAGGAATTTTACTTTTGCGCAATGAGAATTAAATCTCTTAACTTTTCAAAGATTTAAATCTGATTGTGTAAAAGAAAACTCCTCACTGCTATATATAAATAAATTGTATGTATTATAAATAAATTCATCCTGTTTATATTTTATGAATTTTCATGGATCTCACACTAACTAAAATTTCAAAAATTTATTAATTGTTAAAATGAGGAACTTTATATCAGAGAGAACTTAGCATTTCATGACAGTTAAATTATGGCTCCTGATCTCGATAACAACCAAATGCTTTTTACACATTTGTAAGAGTAGTTATTTTACAATAGCTGATCTCTATTGTCTCCATGGGATAGAAATTGATTGTTCGTGGTTTTAATTATCAAATTAGGCCCCATTACAATCGTGCAATCAACGTTTAACAGTTAATATATATGAAATTAATATATAAAGAAGTTTCCTTTTTATCATTAAAGTAATCCCACTTTTCTTTAGATGCAGTTTTAAATAAAAATGGATATGTAACAACTTTCAGGTCAAATAGCTTTAAAAATTAATACCATATTCTGAAAGTTTTACTTTATTTAGAAACTTGATTTTCATGTCTGGGAAACACTAAAACGATGTATGTATAGAATGATAAGTCTTATTTTAATTACAAGATGTATAAAAATAGATGTATAAAAATAAATACTCATAACTCTTTTTATAAATCAAGAATCATTTTAATATTTATTCCTGTACGACAAAATCCGAAGTTTAAAATGCATGAAACATCAACCCAACTCACACAAGAACATTTTATTCTCCATAATTAAGATAATCATTGATAATTTCTTCCTATAAATGTAACTTTAACGTAGTACATATTGTTACATAAGATCATTCTGTGTAAAACAATCCAACAAGCGGGATAATGGTAAACGACAATTCAATCACATATATTCAGGAATTGCCAAAACACAAGTAAATGATCTAATACACATTCACAGCACAACAGGAGAAATAGCATTTGTAAAGATTAACAACACAACAGCGAAGAAAACAGGACATGCAAGGATTAGTAACACAAACGGACAGCAAATCTTAAGTAACCCTCAATAACTCTATCAATAATGTTCAGCTCACCAGGTCATAAATCATACTGCAATAAAACCCAAAATCAAAAAAAAAAAGATCCCTTTCACAAGAACATTCAGATTTCTCAAATTCACGCATGCACAACTATCCACGCCCGGTGTGATATTTTAGGGAAGATCCGGAATAATCCACAACTCCTTTCAAAATAGAAAATTCAAGCATTTACAAAAATTCTCAATTTATATCTAAGTCATCAAGTTTGTCGCCAAGGTCAGCAACCAGTGTTTTACCCTTCTTCAGTGTGTCCTCTATAAATATCTCGTTTCAAAAACTAGAATAATATGGAAAGAAAGTGTCATTTCAGGTTCATTTTATATTATTCAACGATGATTTTATTATTCATAAGAGAGGCAACATTTAAAAGTTATTGCATTTATTTTTCTCTGCTGGTCATGAATTCAAGCTTTCAAAATATGATCTGAATGATTAATATTTTCTAGATTCCCTTTTCTAATATACGAGAGAAAAATAATAATTTAAGAAATATTATTGCATTTTTTTTTTATTCTTTTGGAACAATTCATGTAATTAGAAAATTAAAATATGATGAAATCCGTTTTCATTAGATTTTATTTGTTTCCTGCTTTTTGTTAAACTGAGGTCTACTGAAAATCCTTTTCATATCCCTTACGTTCATTTTTATGAGAAAATGTGTTGTGTTAACAAAGCACACAATATTAAAATTAATTAATTTTTTTTTATTAACTTCTACAGTATTTTAATGCAATATTAATACATTTCAAAGAAAACAGTTTAACTCATGCAGAAGTAATTTGAACTCAACTACAGATTTAGAAAGTTTTGTTTTGAAAGTTTATGGTAAAAAACTAATAATTTTTAAACAATGTTTAAGATATTTTACTTTTCACACTCTGAAGAATCAGTTTTATTGTAAATTTTATACAAACGTAGAAGAAGACCATTGAATCAAAAATAAAATACCAAATTCTGTTTGATTTTCATGTAGATTATTAGAGTTTAAATTTTTCCATACAAAATAATCGTATTGACTCTGCGGGACATTTGAAAGCAAATATTTGATTTTACTTCAAAATCTATTTCTAGCACTTTTCGAAGAAACACTCCTACTCAACAAATAAATAGATCTTCTTTTTACTTTCTCCGAGGCAATAATGTATAAGAATGATGTTTAAAAGAAGAAAAACAACCACACATAGAGGAAAAATTAAATGTTGTATTGCAAATAAACAGTTAGTAGCCTTATTTCAGAACAGAGTTTTGTATAAGAAAATAAGCAGTTTTATATCGGAATTCATTTGCAAAAAATATATATAGAGAAAAAATATTTTACAATAAACTCAACACGAAGGAACACTATGAATTTCTTTAACATGCATTTTGGACATTATTTATTTCATTCCAATACTATTATTCTGTAATATATTTTTTCAAAAGCAAAAACTTTAAAATAATTTACTTGTTTTCGAATAGTTACAAGGTGAACAAAGTTTATATATCATAGATATATTCATAATGTAATTTCTATATCGTAAACTGACTAATATAAAAACTTCTAATTCATAAATCTTACTTGAAAACATTTTATTGCACATTTACAGTATATCACGAGAATGACGTATTTTATATGACATGTGCTTGACGAATCCAGAGTTGCAAAATTAATACACAGGTGCCATATCTGGTTAAGTTAATTTGTGTTCTGCATTCATATATTTCGCAACAAACTTATGTTAAGATTTCGCAACTGGAAGTAAGACAGCATGTATATCACAAAATTTTAGAGGGATTACATTCTTACTGGATTTGAACTGAGCAATGTAGCCGTAAAAATCAATTTCACTAAATTAATGAAATTACTTGTGATGGTTAAATAATTTATACCAATACTCTTTGAAGATAAAATTGAACCATTTAAATAGCTGAACTGCTAAAACTACAATATTTATTACAAATTATTTTGTTATGATTTTTCATGAACACTAATGTTCTGTTTGTACAAGGAATTGCTTTACAGTAAAATCATTTTAACACATCACTCTTAAAATAATATTCTTTCTTTTGAAATCATTTTCTTAGCTTCATTTCTGATTTTCAGTTCGATTTTAAGAATATTTATACATTTATGTTATAATTTGGACATATAAACTTTTCACTCATAATTCATATTATTTTATTGTTGAAGATATTTTAGTATCTTCATTTCCATTCTGTCATGCAATCTAATAAAACACGAGAAAAAAAAGACTATATTTAATATAATCCACGAATCATATTTTAGAGGCTTAGATATACTTTAGATGTACTTTACCAACAATTCTTATGTATTATCAAAAGAGTCTTAAATCTTTCAGAAAAGTTTTCTTTCCCACTACTCATGAAAACAAACCACGATACGCTTTAAACAAAACGACCTAATACATTTCAAAAGAATACTCGTTCATAACAATTGAGCTTTGTAGCACTTTTACTTAATGGCAAAAATGAAGAGTTTTTGGCAAAGAATGCTATTCCCAAAAGTAATCTATTAGAATTTGTATCCTCAAGTAACTACTGCCTTGGGAGAAATATACATTCTTCTTGTTAACGTTTCGGAAATTTTTAAGCCCAACTTGAATTTTCTAAAAGCGCCAAGAGAACATCACAAATTTCCACGCTATCGTAGATCTGGAATATTGATAAAAAATAAAAGCTTAATGCATCTGAATGCTATTTGTAGTATATCTACAGCTCTTCTGCACATCTTACACTATAATTTTTTAGATGTATTATTGCGTTTGTAATAGGATTCTTGCTAGTTTATCCGTGCAACTAACCTTTTGGGTCGTTTTATTATATTATTGGAATTATAGAAACCTTGCTTTATGAAAAGTCCTTGATTATATAAATCATCATAGCTCTGTATGGATGTGTACTGAATAGAAAAGATATATACCAGATAAAGAAATAAGTTACATTATACTGTCATTTGTGATAAGTGGAAGTAGCGACATTCAATTGCATACTATATTGATTCGAGGTGTTAAGTGGCCATCTGAGAACTGATATGTAATTCAGATCCAATTCATAAATGTAATACCTGAATCAGATCCATTTTTGCTGTTTATAAATTAAAGAGTAGTTTCAGTTATTATCTTTAGTTACGGACGCGCGTATTTAACTTCGTAAAAACATTGATTTTTTTGGATCATTCGGTGGGTTAAATAAAGTCCAGTTAAATATATTTGGCTGAATATTAATAGAAACACGATAAATGATAATCTAAGTAGAGATACTGAGATGTCTCACATTGCGTAAAGAGCATTAATATTAAGAAAAATGCTTATAGAAATCAAATGCATTTGCCATTTAACCATTTTTAGGAGCAAAATTAGAACAAAAAAATTTTTAAAAAATATATCTATTTCAAATGATAGTAATTTTCTACACAAAAATGTTAATAGAAACATTTTTAAGACCACAAGTAATAAATGAATTAAGATTTCTTCTCTAAGTTAGTACAAACAGCAAGGATATTGATTAACTAGAGACTCACAACCTAAATATTAATCCTCAGTTACTTGTATATTGTTTAGTAATGTGTAGTATATTTCTATTTTATAAGGTAATTGATGTTTTCGTAGATCTAACGGTTGTATAGAAATACTATATAAACTAAATTTAAGTATTACGAATAAAACATAAGGTATTTTCAATATAATTATTTACAATAATATATATATATATATATATATATATATATATATATAGGGAGCACAGTTATGTCCCTTCCGACATAGTTAACATCGGAACGGCTGCTGTTATATTCATAAAAGTGGTACCTAGGAAGAGTAAAGTAGTCATGTGCTATTGAATGAAATCACCAACAGCGCTACCTGGTAGGACATCGTTGACATAGCATTCCTATCCCGAAGACGAAACGGGATAGGGGAAAAAATTATAATCACAAAATTGTAGAACATAGTCAATTTTGTATAAAAAGACACCTTAAGGACATTAATGCGAAAAATAGAACGGTTAAAACACATATATGTGCACCATTGCAGTGCCGTATTTTGCCCGAAAGATATCCGTTCCTCTTTCCGTTTGAGATTCGTGACGTCATAATTTAGGAAATCACTTAAAAACAAATGCGTGTCTTAACCGTTCTACTCTTCGCATTAATATCTACAAGGTATTTTTTCGCACTAAATTGTTGTTCATCTGTAACTTTGCAAAAAACTTTTTTCTCTATCTCGTTTCGTTTTCGAGATAAGAATGCTAACTCCGCAGTTTCTTACCAGGTGGAGCCGTAAGTGGTTTCAGTTAGTAACGCATGGTTACTTTACTATACATATCACCACTTTTATTAATGTAGTAGCAGCTGTTCCGAAGTAGATCTTCTTTTTACTTCTCCGAGGCAATAATGTATAAGAATGTTTAAAAAGAAGAAAAACAACCACACATGAGGAAAAATTAAATGTTGTTTATAAATAAACAGTGTAGTATAGACTGATTTGATTTTTGTATAAGAAAATAAGCAGTTTTATATCGATTCATTTTGCAAAAATATATAGAGAAAAATATTTACAATAAACTCAACACGAAGGAACATTATGAATTTCTTTAACATGCATTTTGGACATTATTTATTTCATTCCAATACTATTATTCGTAATATATTTTTCAAAAAGCAAAAACTTTAAAATAATTTACTTGTTTTCGAATAGTTAAAGGTGAACAAAGTTTATATATCATAGATATATTCATAATGTTCTATATCATAACTGACTAATATAAAAACTTCTAACAAATCTTACTTGAAAACATTTTTATTGCACATTTACAGTATATCACGAGAATGACATTAATATGACATGTGCTTGACGAATCAGAGTTGCAAAATTAATACACAGGTGCCATATCTGTTAAGTTAATTTGTGTTCTGCATTCATATTTCGTAAACTTATGTTATTCATAGCTGGAAGTAAGACAGCATGTATATCAAAATTTTAGAGGTTACATTCTTACTGGATTTGAACTGAACAATGTAGCCGTAAAATCAATTTCACTAAATTAATGAAATTACTTGTGATAGTTCGTTATAATTTCCTCACTAATTCTTGTTTACTAAAAAGAAATGACTTGCTTACCAATATTATCCTTAATAAGTTAACCGATACTATTTTACTCTTTACTAATATAATAGGATAATTGCTCTACATTTGTTAATGAATTAATAATTTTATTTTAAGCATGATTGAAGGATTAAATAACCATTCACATCATTAAAGTATTAAAATACATTTATATTAAATACTGGGTACCAGATTAATTGATCCATAACTTGATACTCGTAGCAATTAAGGAATTTTACTTTTGCGCAATGAGAATTAAATCTCTTAACTTTTCAAAGATTTAAATCTGATTGTGTAAAAGAAAACTCCTCACTGCTATATATAAATAAATTGTATGTATTATAAATAAATTCATCCTGTTTATATTTTATGAATTTTCATGGATCTCACACTAACTAAAATTTCAAAAATTTGTTAATTGTAAAATGAGGAACTTTATATCAGAGAGAACTTAGCATTTCATGACAGTTAAATTATGGCTCCTGATCTCGATAACAACCAAATGCTTTTTACACATTTGTAAGAGTAGTTATTTTACAATAGCTGATCTCTATTGTCTCCAAGGGATAGAAATTGATTGTTCGTGGTTTTAATTATCAAATTAGGCCCCATTACAATCATGCAATCAACGTTTAACAGTTAATATATATGAAATTAATATATAAAGAAGTTTCCTTTTTATCATTAAAGTAATCCCACTTTTCTTTAGATGCAGTTTTAAATAAAAATGGATATGTAACAACTTTCAGGTCAAATAGCTTTAAAAATTAATACCATATTCTGAAAGTTTTACTTTATTTAGAAACTTGATTTTCATGTCTGGGAAACACTAAAACGATGTATGTATAGAATGATAAGTCTTATTTTAATTACAAGATGTATAAAAATAGATGTATAAAAATAAATACTCATAACTCTTTTTATAAATCAAGAATCATTTTAATATTTATTCCTGTACGACAAAATCCGAAGTTTAAAATGCATGAAACATCAACCCAACTCACACAAGAACATTTTATTCTCCATAATTAAGATAATCCTTGATAATTTCTTCCTATAAATGTAACTTTAACGTAGTACATATTGTTACATAAGATCATTCTGTGTAAAACAATCCAACAAGCGGGATAATGGTAAACGACAATTCAATCACATATATTCAGGAATTGCCAAAACACTAGTAAATGATCTAATACACATTCACAGCACAACAGGAGAAATAGCATTTGTAAAGATTAACAACACAACAGCGAAGAAAACAGGACATGCAAGGATTAGTAACACAAACGGACAGCAAATCTTAAGTAACCCTCAATAACTCTATCAATAATGTTCAGCTCACCAGGTCATAAATCATACTGCAATAAAACCCAAAATCAAAAAAAAAGATCCCTTTCACAAGAACATTCAGATTTCTCAAATTCACGCATGCACAACTATCCACGCCCGGTGTGATATTTTAGGGAAGATCCGGAATAATCCACAACTCCTTTCAAAATAGAAAATTCAAGCATTTACAAAAATTCTCAATTTATATCTAAGTCATCAAGTTTGTCGCCAAGGTCAGCAACCAGTGTTTTACCCTTCTTCAGTGTGTCCTCTATAAATATCTCGTTTCAAAAACTAGAATAATATGGAAAGAAAGTGTCATTTCAGGTTCATTTTATATTATTCAACATCTAAGATGATTTTATTATTCATAAGAGAGGCAACATTTAAAAGTTATTGCATTTATTTTTCTCTGCTGGTCATGAATTCAAGCTTTCAAAATATGATCTGAATGATTAATATTTTCTAGATTCCCTTTTCTAATATACGAGAGAAAAATAATAATTTAAGAAATATTATTGCATTTTTTTTTTATTCTTTTGGAACAATTCATGTAATTAGAAAATTAAAATATGATAAAATCCGTTTTCATTAGATTTTATTTGTTTCCTGCTTTTTGTTAAACTGAGGTCTACTGAAAATCCTTTTCATATCCCTTACGTTCATTTTTATGAGAAAATGTGTTGTGCTAACAAAGCACACAATATTAAAATTAATTAATTTTTTTTATTAACTTCTACAGTATTTTAATGCAATATTAATACATTTCAAAGAAAATAGTTTAACTTATGCAGAAGTAATTTGAACTCAACTACAGATTTAGAAAGTTTTGTTTTGAAAGTTTATGGTAAAAAACTAATAATTTTTAAACAATGTCTAAGATATTTTACTTTTCACACTCTGAAGAGTCAGTTTTATTGTAAATTTTATACAAACGTAGAAGAAGACCATTGAATCAAAAATAAAATACCAAATTCTGTTTGATTTTCATGTAGATTATTAGAGTTTAAATTTTTCCATACAAAATAATCGTATTGACTCTGCGGGACATTTGAAAGCAAATATTTGATTTTACCTCAAAATCTATTTCTAGCACTTTTCGAAGAAACACTCCTACTCAACAAATAAATAGATCTTCTTTTTACTTTCTCCGAGGCAATAATGTATAAGAATGATGTTTAAAAGAAGAAAAACAACCACACATAGAGGAAAAATTAAATGTTGTATTGCAAATAAACAGTTAGTAGCCTTATTTCAGAACAGAGTTTTGTATAAGAAAATAAGCAGTTTTATATCGGAATTCATTTGCAAGAAATATATAGAGAGAAAAAATATTTTACAATAAACTCAACACGAAGGAACACTATGAATTTCTTTAACATGCATTTTGGACATTATTTATTTCATTCCAATACTATTATTCTGTAATATATTTTTTCAAAAGCAAAAACTTTAAAATAATTTACTTGTTTTCGAATAGTTACAAGGTGAACAAAGTTTATATATCATAGATATATTCATAATGTAATTTCTATATCGTAAACTGACTAATATAAAAACTTCTAATTCATAAATCTTACTTGAAAACATTTTATTGCACATTTACAGTATATCACGAGAATGACGTATTTTATATGACATGTGCTTGACGAATCCAGAGTTGCAAAATTAATACACACAGGTGCCATATCTGGTTAAGTTAATTTGTGTTCTGCATTCATATATTTCGCAACAAACTTATGTTAAGATTTCGCAACTGGAAGTAAGACAGCATGTATATCACACAATTTTAGAGGGATTACATTCTTACTGGATTTGAACTGAGCAATGTAGACGTAAAAATCAATTTCACTAAATTAATGAAATTACTTGTGATGGTTAAATAATTTATACCAATACTCTTTGAAGATAAAATTGAACCATTTAAATAGCTGAACTGCTAAAACTACAATATTTATTACAAATTATTTTGTTATGATTTTTCATGAACACTAATGTTCTGTTTGTACAAAGAATTGCTTTACAGTAAAATCATTTTAACACATCACTCTTAAAATAATATTCTTTCTTTTGAAATCATTTTCTTAGCTTCATTTCTGATTTTCAGTTCGATTTTAAGAATATTTATACATTTATGTTATGATTTGGACATATAAACTTTTCACTCATAATTCATATTATTTTATTGTTGAAGATATTTTAGTATCTTCATTTCCATTCTGTCATGCAATCTAATAAAACACGAGAAAAAAAAGACTATATTTAATATAATCCACGAATCATATTTTAGAGGCTTAGATATACTTTAGATGTACTTTACCAACAATTCTTATGTATTATCAAAAGAGTCTTAAATCTTTCAGAAAAGTTTTATTTCCCACTACTCATGAAAACAAACCACGATACGCTTTAAACAAAACGACCTAATACATTTCAAAAGAATACTCGTTCATAACAATTGAGCTTTGTAGCACTTTTACTTAATGGCAAAAATGAAGAGTTTTTGGCAAAGAATGCTATTCCCAAAAGTAATCTATTAGAATTTGTATCCTCAAGTAACTACTGCCTTGGGAGAAATATACATTCCTCTTGTTAACGTTTCGGAAATTTTTAAGCCCAACTTGAATTTTCTAAAAGCGCCAAGAGAACATCACAAATTTCCACGCTATCGTAGATCTGGAATATTGATAAAAAATAAAAGCTTAATGCATCTGAATGCTATTTGTAGTATATCCACAGCTCTTCTGCACATCTTACACTATAATTTTTTAGATGTATTATTGCGTTTGTAATAGGATTCTTGCTAGTTTATCCGTGCAACTAACCTTTTGGGTCGTTTTATTATATTATTGGAATTATAGAAACCTTGCTTTATGAAAAGTCCTTGATTATATAAATCATCATAGCTCTGTATGGATGTGTACTGAATAGAAAAGATATATACCAGATAAAGAAATAAGTTACATTATACTGTCATTTGTGATAAGTGGAAGTAGCGACATTCAATTGCATACTATATTGATTCGAGGTGTTAAGTGGCCATCTGAGAACTGATATGTAATTCAGATCCAATTCATAAATGTAATACCTGAATCAGATCCATTTTTGCTGTTTATAAAGTAAAGAGTAGTTTCAGTTATTATCTTTAGTTACGGAAGCGCGAATTTAACTTCGTAAAAACATTGATTTTTTTGGATCATTCGGTGGGTTAAATAAAGTCCAGTTAAATATATTTGGCTGAATATTAATAGAAACACGATAAATGATAATCTAAGTAGAGATACTGAGATGTCTCACATTGCGTAAAGAGCATTAATATTAAGAAAAATGCTTATAGAAATCAAATGCATTTGCCATTTAACCATTTTTAGGAGCACAATTAGAACAAAAAAAATTTTTATAAAATATATCTATTTCAAATGATAGTAATTTTCTACACAAAAATGTTAATAGAAACATTTTTAAGACCACAAGTAATAAATGAATTAAGATTTCTTCTCTAAGTTAGTACAAACAGCAAGGATATTGATTAACTAGAGACTCACAACCTAAATATTAATCCTCAGTTACTTGTATATTGTTTAGTAATGTGTAGTATATTTCTATTTTATAAGGTAATTGATGTTTTCGTAGATCTAACGGTTGTATAGAAATACTATATAAACTAAATTTAAGTATTACGAATAAAACATAAGGTATTTTCAATATAATTATTTACAATAATATATATATATATATATATATATATATATATATAGGGAGCACAGTTATGTCCCTTCCGACATAGTTAACATCGGAACGGCTGCTGTTATATTCATAAAAGTGGTACCTAGGAAGAATAAAGTAGTCATGTGCTATTGAATGAAATCACCAACAGCGCTACCTGGTAGGACATCGTTGACATAGCATTCCTATCCCGAAGACGAAACGGGATAGGGAAAAAAATTATAATCACAAAATTGTAGAACATAGTCAATTTTGTATAAAAAGACACCTTAAGGACATTGATGCGAAAAATAGAACGGTTAAAACGCATATATGTGCACCATTGCAGTGCCGTATTTTGCCCGAAAGATATCCGTTCCTCTTTCCGTTTGAGATTCGTGACGTCATAATTTAGGAAATCACGAAAAAACAAATGCGTGTCTTAACCGTTCTACTCTTCGCATTAATATCTACAAGGTATTTTTTCGCACTAAATTGTTGTTCATCTGTAACTTTGCAAAAAACTTTTTTCTCTATCTCGTTTCGTTTTCGAGATAAGAATGCTAACTCCGCAGTTTCTTACCAGGTGGAGCCGTAAGTGGTTTCAGTTAGTAACGCATGGTTACTTTACTATACATATCACCACTTTTATTAATGTAGTAGCAGCTGTTCCGAAGATAAGAGGATAGCAAGGGACTTAAATGGACAGCCTGTATATATATATATATATATATATGCTTGTGCATGTATGTATATATATCTATGTGTGTGTGTATATATATGCACCCAACTCTTCTTTTAAACGGTAGATACGTACCTCAGAAAACCGTGCAAAATAATTTCGTGTAAAAAAATACATGCCACGTATGATAAGTTTAAGGATATGTTTCAAATCTTT
The DNA here is from genome assembly GCA_019974015.1 of Nephila pilipes. NCBI lineage: Eukaryota > Metazoa > Arthropoda > Arachnida > Araneae > Nephilidae > Nephila > Nephila pilipes. Next base: position 295,395 of record BMAW01058297.1, on the reverse strand, counting down.
GAAAAAATCATGAAAAAACTATAAATATTTTCCAAAAATACCGTGTGAAAAAATAATAAAAAAATTTATTATTATATATTTTTAAAACAAAAACAATTCATTTTTATTAAAAAATATTTATTAGTGTACAGTGAAATTTCAATCTATAAGTGCATACAACATATAAAAAATCAAATTGAAACTAGGAATAAAGCTACTAATTAACAAATATTCATCACTACTTGATAACAAGGGTGCACTCTTATTAAGGACTGGATCAAAACTGTTACCATTAGTAGATGTATCAGATATGTCTAGCTCAACTAACTGTTTTGATCCAAATGAAGAATTTGATTCTTTATTAATGGCCTCTGTTTTTTTTTTTTTTTTTTGTTGTTGTTGTTACAAAGTCTGTTATTAGCAGCTATTTTTTGGTTTCTTAGGATGCTTGTATAATTTTCTTGAAATCCTGATGCACAAAACTTAATATTTCATTGAAAATTTAATGCACGCTTTATATCATGATAATGAGTAAGAAAATGTTCCATACTTGTAACAAATTTCAAGCCCTCGCGAATTGAATCAGCTTTAAGTAACTGAATATCATCTAAGACTTGGTCATTATTGACTTCTTTATTACCATAAACTGTCTTAAATTCGATCAAATCGTCATCCAAAGAACTTTCTAACATCAATTCTTCAATGTCAGCCGTTTGTAAATTGTGAAAATCATCTCCACGAAATTATATTTGATAGAGTAATGATTTCAGGACACACAGATGATTTTTGTACTACAAAATTTCTATTTTTTCCTGCATACTGCAGATTTTTTCCAAAAGCTTTTAGGTCGATTGGTGGAACTGTTTGATGACGAAAAAGTATATGTAATAATAGTAAGCTCTTTCTCCTTGATTCAACAATAATCAAATTTCTATCTTTCACTGAGTCTAAAATAAATTTAAACATTTGCTTTGTGTAGTATATTTTAAATACTTCTGTAATACCCTGATAAAATGGCTGAATGAAAAAAGTGGTATTCGGCTATAAAAACCGAATTTGAATATTTGGAAAAATATGGGAGGGGGCGATTCATTTTAGAACAAATAATTCGTATAAAATTGTATGCAGGTTAACCGTGTTATTTCAAAATCATGTAAAAAAAGAGATTGATACACATACACACACACACACACCTCGTATGAATTTTTATTTTTTCGGGGAAATCAACATACCATTTGAGTTACATGACAGAATACTGTACACTCATATTTCTTAGCCAAAATCATATAATAAGGACAAAGCCTTTAAAATTTATTTTTTTACGGTGAAGAATTTAAAGGTAAATAGTCTTCATTATTTAATTTACATTACACAGAAAATGAACATTAATATTATTTTTATTTTTTATAAAAGAGATAATTAATAAATCGCACTGCTATTTATATTATCTTATTAATAAGTAATAAAAATATTTGGCTTTTTTTTAAATTTCTGTGAACTGTAAAAGATGATGCAATTTCAGCCGAACTCCTTCACTCACTATCCCTAATTCCACTCAAGTATCAATGAGTGGATTGTTTATTTACTGAAAAGTAAAAAATTATTATTTAATTGCAAAAAACTAAAAAAAAAACGTTACTCTACAAAACAAATAAGAAAGAGAAAAAATTCACGAAAAAATACGTAACAAAAACTTGAAGACAAAATTCAAAATTTGAAAAAGTACTAACCTAGGGACGAGAAATAATTAAATCAAGCCTTAATTGTTAATGATATATAATATATATAAATTCTTAAATTGGCTCCGACAGATTTGCATGTTTTAGCGTATTTACCTGGTCCTATAGAAAAAGTCTCATAAAAATACAAAAATTCCACGAAACACAAAAGTTAACTAAGTACTGAAATACAAAATTGTAATCTAAGAAACCAAATAGAAACATTAAATAACGAGACTTCTGCTTTAAAACATTTAAATTTTAATTCATACATATTTACTTACCAACCTTTAATATACGCACCTCCTCTATTCCGACTACGCTCCATATCAATCTTCTATTGTTTAAAAAAAATACTGGAAGTTTTCTTTGGTCAAGTCCTTCAGGACACATTCTTTTTAATATCTTCAAATGACGAAAATCGTGTCCCTTTTAATGCAGATTTCACCTTAGGAAGCAGATTCAAGTCGCTTGGCACAAGATCCGTCAAATAAGGCGAGTAGTCTAACATAAGAATGCTGTACTTGGTTAGAAACTTCTTGAGTGTCAATGTCTTTAGGGACAATCCATGTATTGTCCTTCATCAATTCGAGTCTTTTTTCTCTATTCTTTCACGGAGTTCAACAAGAATAGGAAGATAGTAATGATTATGATTAGCTATACTTTCAGGATCCCAATAATGGTACATATTCCCATGAATATCGAAAAAAATAATCACCTTTGCTTTAAATTTCAATTTGCTTTCAATTGCTTATGGCGTTAGGTGCAGATGGGCTCTTCGTTTCAGGATCATAAGTAAAACCCACGATTCGTCACACGTTATTATCTTTTCCAATTAGTTATTTTCATTTTCAAGGGCATTCAAAGTGTCAGAGCAAAACTCTTTGTGAGATTCTTGCTGTTTAAACATGAACAGTTTAGAAAGCATTTAGGCACACACATTTTATCATGTTAAATTTGTTACGTAAAATTTGCCGGACGGATTCTTTGTCAATCCCTACAGTCTCGCAATCTCTCCGAACACTTAACTGATTCCCAGATATAACAAGCTTACCAAATGTTTTGATATTATTCTCAGGAAGGTTGTTCCGATCTTCTTTCAATAAGTTATACGTTCCAGTAGCGGGTTTTCCAAGTTTCATGTAAACTTTCACAACTCATTGCTCAGTTATCATTTTTCCCGCAATACAAAAAATAATACGATCAAAGGCTAAAGCTATACGTATTTGCTTACAGAAGCAAAATACACTGCATTCGAAAGAGAAGACTTCAGGCTAAATAGCTCTTGGTCGTTGGTGTCTAATCATTTTCTCTGTCGGTCGCATGCATAGTTCGCCTGTAGCAATTCTAGTCTCGTTATTAAATATCCACACTTCATATATTAATAATTAGAAATACTGGAATATACAAACTTAACAAAGGAATAAAAGAAAGAACAATCCTATAATTAAACAATGAGATTAAAAATGAATAATAACTCACATGAGAACAAATGCCTAGCAAACTAAATTAAATTCAACACAAACTGGGTTTTTCCCCGCCTTGTTTAAACCGGAAATGTTAACTATCGAAGAAAAACTGTACAATGTACTTTATATGCTTTAATTTAGGAAAATAAGAAAATAAATTAAAAATTAAAAGCATTTCTAAAAGAAAATATTTTAAACCAAACAAAGGAAAGCTAAAAAATAATAAATATTATATTTTACATATATATCCTTAAGATTCAAGAAATATTCTGATTTCACACAAATTTTTTTAAACTTATCTAGTTTATCGTAAATATCTTGTGTTTTATACACAATTCTGATGTTAAATAAAATATGATAATGAATTTATTTTCTAAAAGGATTGAGACTTCAACTTATTCTAAATAAGGGAGCCTTATGGGCCCTGAGTGAGAAAATGTTTCATTTATCATACATATTACACGAAATTTTATTAACATCTAATTTGAAAGAAAAATCTAATATATTTCATTTCATTTATATTAATATTAGTTAGCAATAATTTTAAATACTCTGGATGAAAAGATCAGAAAGGCTTAATATTTTCATTTTTACTAATTTGAAAGAAAATAACATCAATACATCTAAGTATCATAAAACAATTATAATAAAAAAATATCTTCATAAACATGCAAATATTGGTTAAGCAATTACTTGCAGACATAGAACCCACTTCGTGATATACCTATAATAAGTTTCTCATACTATTTTATACATATATATATTCAAATTTTTTTCTGAATTTGCAAGTGTATCATATTATTCAAACAAAATTAATTTTTCAAGTAACACAAATATGCAATTAATAAAATATTTTATTTATTTTAATGTATTAATATTTATGTTACTGAATAAAAATCGTAAATTAAGAATTAAAACAATATTAAAATATTTGATAAAAATATTAAAGTGAACCTAAAAAAAAATCTGTTTTTTTTAAATTCCTTTACGTGAACTATATGTAGTATTTAAACATTATTTATTTTTTGATTGTTACAATGAATTTAATTCTCATAAAAAATCACAAATATGTGAATTTATTGATATCCTTCAAAATAGACGATTTCTAGCACTGTGGTTTCAAATATGCAAGTGCTATTTCTGTTTCAAGTGCTCTCAATTCCAGCCACAAAATGATTCTCGAATTTTCCTTTCATACGTTTTCCATATCACGTAGGGTTTCGAAACTCTATTTTTTCCACTTGAAAAAGGGGCAATAAAACGAAGTCAATGCTATGTTACTGCAAGACGCCTTTCAACGAAGTTTGTCTCCAGAATCTTAAATTGAAAATCCTACTGTCCCATGGTAAAGATAGCAATGTGAGATGTATTGTTGAAAATTCTTGAATTGTAAAAAAAAAAAAAAAAAAATACTTTGGAATGCAATATTTACATGTTTATGCATATGCAGTAAATTGTTCAAACTTATATAAAACCAACGAGTGAATTTATGCCTACAAAATATTTATTTTAAAATATTTATCTGATCAATATTTTGAATCGGAAACGCATTTGTTTTTGAGAGTTTAATTTTAAAAAACAAATCTAACTTTTATTTCTTAGTTTAAGCAGTTATTTTTAATATATTCTTTAAAAAAAGGAATCATGGTTTAAATATCTTCTTACATTAATTAATACACTTCATAAATAATACGGTATAGATCAGAAATAGTTATTGATTTTAATTTTATAATAATGCAAAATTCCTCACTGTTATAAATTCAAATGAAAACGACAAATGAAATTTCTTATATATTCCATACTTCATATATACAATGTGTACAGTGAGACATACAGTTTATGATATAAATGAATGTTTCTGAGTAAAATATATTTCTAAATTATGATCAAAATCAAGAAAGTCTTTTGTGTGATACATTTTTCTCTTTATTTTCATACACAAATTCTGGGGCATTTGATACGGACATTTGGTATCCGAGTCTTTGAAACATTTTAATTTTTAAATGTGTACACATTCATTCACTCATCTAATTATCATCTTATGTGATTAGAAAAATAAATTGTAAGATTACGATTAGAGCTCATAGAAATTAATTAATACCTTAGAAATTAAATACTGAAATACATAAAGCGACGAATTTCAAATTTCATTGTTGTTTATTCCCCATTAGAAAGATATCATAATTTCCATAAGGCGGGAGACACAGCCCCACCCGTTTTTAATATAGGAGACAAGAGCACAACAGAAAAGGGCAATTTAATGTAGAATCGTTTTTATAGGTAGGGTTATTTGGTGATTACCTATCAATCACGTGGACTCACGTGGTATAATATGTATGAATTCAGAAGGAAAATACCTGACGTCTGCCAGTCTAGAGAGGGATTAATTTATGACTGATTTATGACTGTGGGAAAGCGGATTAGAAACAAATTTTATGAGTGCGTTATTTAATAAATAAAAGGATACTTTCGAATTGGATCATGAAATAGAATTTAACTCTTGACTGAGAATGGGAAAAATTAGGAAATTAAATTAGTTTTTCATGTGAAATAATTACACACACACACACACATACATACATATATATATATATATGAAATAGAAATTATTATATACAATCAATTTAATTTATCTTTAGTAAATTTAATATTATTGAAATATTTTTATAAGAACTTAATGTGTACATTTTAATACTAAGGTAAACAATTTATTACAAAGCTTAGAAAAGTACTCTTTTTCTATATACTGCTTTCATTCAAATTATTTTTTAAATGCTATTTAAGAAATTAATAATGTCATTTGCGAATACTTACAGATGGAATTTTAAATATGAATATTGCTCTTAGGACTCATGAGGTATGTGTTTGATTCTTTTTATCTACAGTTTATTCAATGAATATATCAATTACAATTTCCATTGATTCTCTCAGTAATGTATATATATATATATATATATATATATATATATATAAATCGTATATGGTATTTCAATTTAATATTATATTTGGGAAAGTCGACATTTGAGAAAGAATGGAGGATGTCAGAAAAAATTTATTTACTACAATGGTCATCCACTAGAATGTTTGATAAAATAAAGATTTAGATTACGTTTTTGAAATACGTCTTGATAGAAATTGACATAATAACATTTTGCCGTCTCTTTTCATATATATGCAAGTTTAGCGAAGCATTTTGAGTAAAAAAAGTAAAAGGTATAAGAGTACATTTATATCAATGATTAAGAAACAATTCTATGAATGTATTAAATTTTTCTAAAGTAATTATTCCTTTTTTACGAGAAATATAGACATTTTAATTTGGACCAATGTTCTTCCAATTGTTTTGTTTAATTTAAGAATTTCAATTATAAGGGCATTGCACCCTTTTCTTCCAGAATATAATACTTGAGATTTGCTTTCATTTAACTGTGAAGAAAATTTATTTCATTGCTCCAGTAAATATATTCTACACATTGTTTTTTTTTCTTCCTGATATACTTTAAAGCCTTTAATTATTGTTCTGCTTGAAATTCGAGATAACGTTTCAAATAATACAAAATGAAACTTTTAGGTCAGAAATATGAGGCAAGTCGGCTTACGAATAATTTTAATTTTATATAGAAATTCTGATTTTGTATAGATAATTTTAATTTTTTTTTACGAATAATTTTATTTTTATATAGAAATTTTGAATTTTTTTTGTATAGATAATTTTAATTTTTTTTACGAATAATTTTAATTTTGTATAGAAATAGAATAGTATAGAACGACTTAGTTTGCTTGCTAGCACTGAATTTCAATGTAAGGTGCCAACTAGAATAGTATATAACTTTCTTCACTGATACTATGAACTGAAATTTTATGCATTGTTATCAGTAGTTTCATATATTTAATAATTAACCACTCTTTGCTTTCAAAATCTTTCATAATTCCATGTATGTAATATTTTTTTTTTCTTGTACTAGCTTAAAAGCTCTTTCAAAATTTTCCAACATTTCCGCATTATTTGTTCAATTAAAATTACTTTTATTTTACTTGTATAAGTATTCCCTCTAACTTTTTTATTGAAGGTATAACGTATTATATTAATAGTAAAACATTTTAAGTAATTTTCCATAATAGCCTTCTTCAATTGTTCATTTGTGTTACTTTTGTACCATACAATATGTAGATTTACAAACGAGACATGAAGTAGAATGTGAGAATTTTCAAGATCCAAAGCACAATAAAATTAATCTCACTAAAATAACACTATTATCCGGTGTTTAGAGAGAATAAATAATAAACCTGCTTTTAACTTTAAGAATGTAATGGGTACTGAGTTTTAATCTGAAATCTGGAGGAATAATTATTTTTTTATTATTTTTATGATAAGAAAAAACGACGTATTTTGTTTTATATATTTCATAGTAAATGTTAGTTTCTTAATTTTCTAGGTTAGAATTCATATTTTGTGGAAACTATAAAAAGTAATGTTGAGCAATGTATGTTTCGCAGGGCTATATTCTGCAATCAGTTTTTTCTATCCAGTAAATTTGTATTTTTTAATTAATACGCAATCTTTTTTTTTCTCAAAAAAATTCATTCATACACCAGCTATTAGAGTATTTTATCTATTTTTCTTAACACCTAAATGTCACTGTATGTCCAATCAAAGACTTTATTTCTATTTCAAAAGATCTAGGGTAGTTTCACATAAAAACTATTGTTTTGCTGCATGGTTAGGTGATGATACAATTCCACATATCAATATCGATTCAATACAGATAAGGTGTAGAATGATCTCTCTTTTTTTGTGTAACGATATGCCATGCATTGTTAGTTCTCGCTCTCTGCTTAATATTTATTCTTTAATTATAAGATCATTATTGAACAACGATCTATTATCGAAATAGCAAATTATAATGTTTACCTGTATTAATAAGACTGATAGAAAAATATTTAATTATAAAACATTCGTCATGTCGAAATTCCCTTATTACACACAATAAGCTTCAAGATGAACCTAAAAGATTATATTTTGATATTTAAATAATAATAATTTATGAAGACAAAAGAAAAAAATAGACAACACTAAAAAGTAAAGCAGCTATATCTTAGAATTCCGCATGAACTATCATTGACTTCAAGAGGAGTTCCAACCACTTTAACGCATCAAATGAAGCAATCATAACCGAAGAAAATTTGTTTTTATTTTAATCACGGGAAATTAATTATAGAAACATATGGTGGTGCCAAGGGATAAAGAAAAATAATAATAAATAAAAATAATTAAAATAAAGAAGATCTAATTTAGAAATAAAATATAGATTTTATTCATTTTAAACTGATATTATTGGAATTGTTATTATTTATACGTTTATGTATTCATGGTAATAAAGAGTATTAATAAAAAAAATAAAGGAAATTTGAATTTATATTAATTCTAATGAAATGTTTCTTAGTCAATAACAAGAGCCTTTAAATAATTTCTATTAAATGTGGTTTTTTCATCAATAAACTGCCACTGAAATTAATTGTCGAAACGTTAATGATTTATATCTACTCAAAGCAAAGATTTTCACTAAATGAGTTATAAGAAACTAGAATAAAATTTTTGATGTACTCAAAAAATTGTGTATGTTTGAAGTACGTTTTGGATTACTGTATACTTTTTACTCCTAATTTCATAAATTACCTATTAAATTTAGAGCCGTAACTAATGGTTTCAATATATACACAACCAAATTAGTTAAAATTTTCCAAAATGCAAAAGATAGTTTGGATAAGACTGTTATTAAAATATTCATGAAATTATTAATTATATAAAAATATTTTCAATATTTATAGTTATGACTAAGAAATTACATTTAATTCAATAGATATTGAAGATTTAATTATAGTTATTTTATATAATTTTGAAGAAATAAAAATTAAGCTCTCTATTTCTTATGAGAAGTTGAAATTTTTTATTTAATTTGTCTTAAAATAAAATTATATTGTTCATAATGGTAAGAATGGTAAACAAATTTTTTTAGAAAATAATAATTTCAAGTTGTATATAGATATATAATTTTCCAAATTAATGTTAAACCAAAAGTTAAGCCAGATTTATCATTTTACCTATCTTACTTAAATATGATTAAAAATAATGTAAACTTATGTGAAACAGATTTTGAGATGTTAATTTAAAGTTGAGAATAATATGATTCTTAGTATTATTTATGACAAGAAAGATAGTTATTGTTTCCCTATAATAATGTATTTTTCTTTAATAGCAGTTTCAATTTGAATATATAGAGACATTTTATGTAATTTTTTATTTAAAAATATCACTTTGTTGAATATAAATTTTTGAAAACAATAAAATTGCACTTAATTTCCCCTCTTAAATAAAAGATAATTAGTGTCAAAAATAAAGTAACATTTCCAAAAATGTTTTTTAAAATGAGAATATTATAACATATTGTACATTCCTTCCTTTTTTCGGTAATATAATTCTTTTTGCTATTCTATAGAGAAAAACTGTGTAAAGTAAGTTTTCAAATACAAAAAAATCTGTGAAAATAATATAGCTTTGAAAGAGGAGTTTCGAAAATTCTGCTTGCAGCATTTTGTAATCATCTGATAGGTTTGGAAAAAATGAATGCTTTCATCAACAATTATTTCCCAAGAGATGCTTCGTCTAGAATGATTTTTCTCCTCAACGAGACAAAGAGAATATAAAATAAATAAATAAAACTTCTTCAGCAGTGTATACACGCATAAAATTATTCATAATAGTTAGCCGTGGAGTTTAAAGCATTTGTTAGACCATTTGCTAAGATTTTACTTTAAAAACCCGTTTACTATGTTTTGTTCTTTTCTGCTATGAACAATAACAACTTTTTTTATTAACGAATTACAACACTTTTATTTGCGCTGTTATTCACATATTGATGATATTTTACTCTTTAATTTAAATGTTTTCTCTTACACTGATAACATTTTGAAAATTCACATTTAAGCCTACACATAAATAAAAATTTTAGATTTAGTTTTCAAATTATTTTAATTTTATGGATAGTACTCTTAATTTATTATAAATTAATATAAAAAACATTTTTCATACATAATTAGTTTTAATTTTTAAATTTTATTATTTAACTCCATTTATGTATGTGACATTTACATTACTTAACTCTTAAAATTTTTCAACAAAATATATCTTCTAATAATACAAAATTTAAATGTGTTGAATTTCAGTTTCGTTGCATTTAACTTCTATGGAACACATGAGTTATATATTGCATTTACGCTTTAAAAATTTAACTCAGAAAAAGATATTCTGAAAAGCGAAATCATGATATCTCAAAATAAACTGATTTTTAATTAAATGGGACATGAACAAATAATACATTGCTAAGAGATTTTTGCATAGTGGATAATAAAAGCTAAATAAATGTTGTATAATATGGATAACGAGAGTTGCAACAACTTTTCTTTAGCAATTTGATTATAGAGTAATGTAGAAACATATACCTACATTATGTGTAGACATGTAATCAATCACTTCGAGAAAGCTAAATTTGATGATTCATTATAATACTTTGTTTACGTGTATAATCTGACAAATACTTTTTTACCTAGCTTAAGAATAGACATGATCAAACAATCACGATCTTCGGATAAATATGGAGGAAACATTTTGATAATATGAATATTCTATTAACACAATAAATAATGACCAACTCTTAAAACTATTCAGCGTGATTTTAATATCATTTTTTAGTAAAATATATTGGAAAAAATTTTAACATGGAGCTAATTTTCATGAACTACATTTTAAGAAAGTTAAAATGGCAAAGTTATATATATTATTATTAAAGTGTATTACAATTATTCATGGATTTTTAAAATTCAATCAGATGTAAAATGTTGTCTGGTAAAATAAAATATTATTCAGAAATAGGAAAATTTGTTACCTTTCGTCTAATTAAAATTAAGTTATTGAGGGATTATTTTTATTCATTCAATTAAATATGATTCATTAACACATATTCTTCCTTATTAGAAATTACCAAAAAAGTATATATATATATATATATAAGTGTGTGTAATATAAATTTTAACAATAATCTTTTTCCGTAGTAAAAACATTTTCTTAAAAAATCTAATCTTATCTGAAGAGCCATGGTAACTGCCTTATTCTCGCCAAATGCATTGAGCAGCTTCGAATATCATTACTGTAACGCTATTTTCTGACACCGTACAATGAGGTAGCAACTGTTGTTAATATGGAGAACGAAAACATATTGCTTCCCGGCGTTCAACATCCAACATCATATCCTTTTTGATTAAAAGCATTGTGTATTCACTTCATATTAACTTTTTAATATTTTAAATTCAATGAATCTTTTATTAATTAAAACTAAATATCTTTATTGAAATAGTTTGCATATATCTATGTGGAATGTTAATGAGGGACATAATACACATTTTTTAAATTAATTTTCCTTAAACATACTATAATGATATGCTGATTGAATATGACTATGACTTAATGACCATACCTAAAAAAATTGGATAGGTAATATGAATACTCTATCAGAACAGGGTGGGATCTGGGATATATATATATATAATTGTATGTATATATTTTGTTGGTATATAACATAGCAAATATTGTGTAAGGGTAGCTCCTAGCTTATTTTTGTTTGCATTTTGAAATATTTTGTGTTTCATATTTTTCTGAAAGAAAATACATGATGCTATGCCGAAAAATTGTTTCGACATTTTGTGTGAATCTGTAAAAATATAAGCACAATAACAGTTTTTATTTAAGAGAGGAGAAATGCACTTTTTAAATAAATGAAGTTGAAAAAAGTAAAATTTATGAAGGAATACAAACAGTTCATTAAAGACGGTTGAAACACTATGATATTTTAAATATTGGAGGAGAGAACAAACTTATAGCACCACTAACAGAAGAAAAAGCAGGAATCCTGTTTTATGTTTCAGATGATGAAACCTTCAACGTTATACTCGACGCTCATATCGCAGTCGACGATGGTTGAAGAAACCCTGTGATTAATGAACTGAATCGCAAGTACAGCAAGAAAGTATTAAAAGTAGAATCTATCATCACAAAATTGAGACTGTGAGAACCATGTCAGAAAGAAATTATATATATATATATAAAGATATATGTAAAGTTTTGCAAGGATCATATTTAGTCACCTAAGGTTTTCTTTTATTTTATAATTATTATTATTATTTAGTTAAATTTAAAAATTAAAGTAAGCAATAATATATAGAGAAATGAATAAATTAAACTTTGACCATATAAAAATCAAAGGAAATGATAAATTATTAAACTGAAAAATATTTAAGCTAAATGTAATTAAAATTGAAGCAAATGATAACAAATTGAAAAGTGATCTGGTGCTCCCAAATTGATCTGGCACGCCAAAAGTGATCCATCTAAAACTATATTAATTGGATATGTAATAATAATAAATCAATATAAAATCACATTTGACCCAAAAACATTCCTAGAAGGAAGCCAAACAAAAAATAAGTAGTTAGAAATTCGGATGATAACGTGAGGCTACATACAGATAATCTGCTCGACGAAATTCTGGAAAGGGAGGATATTCGTCGAATGGAGTGGCAAGACAGATCTCCAGACTTCAATCCTATAGAGTATTCTGAACGCTCTGAGGAGATCATTTGCAACTTACAACCACACTCAAAGAACCATCAAAGACCTGAAAATAGCGTTGCTGAACGAATGGGACCAATTGCCTCAGGAACTTCTTATTTCTAGCATAAAAATGTAGTTCTAAGCCTGTATATCTGTAAAAGGGAACCATGTCCCCTATTAATCCTATTTTTTGCTCTATTCTGAAAATGCTGTTTGATATCTTGTGACTCCAGTAAGTGTTAGGTACGAATATGCGTGTATATTATAATTGTTGAATAGTTATTTTTTATATTTTATTAGCTCTACGTACAAACATATTTCATTAAAATCTGTCGAGTAGTTCTAGATATGAATGAGAAAATTCTCTTAATTTTGAACACAAGTGTACAACAGACGCGACAATCAACATAGTTCAAAATATAAAAGTGATTCAAGAGATAGCCAAAGAAGGACTTGAGAAAGAAAACAAGATGAAGATCGTGTCTACCAAAAAGTTTTCGGAATCTACTCTCGGACAAAATGCTAAATTAAAAGTACCTGATACTGATTGATTGAAAATGGATTCAAAATCAATATCAGCCGCTATTGTAGAAATTAAAAATAACGAGTATTTTGTTCTTGATTCTAGGTTTGGTAAATTGAATTCGCAAGAAACAACCTTACAAAAAGAATTTTAGACATCGAAGAAGTTGATACCGAAGAAATAATAATAACTGTATGGGAAGTAGGCAAAAACCTTTCTTTAGTTGCGGAACAAGGATTCAGAAAATGCACTTGTTTAAAGAAGGCAGCTGAGAAAATGGGTTTGTATAATTCAGATGATCTACTTTGTAATTCAAAATATTGTTATGATTTTGGTATTTAAAATTTGTTTATAATGTTAAATTATGTCAAATTTACTATTCTGCATGAAAAATAGTGCAGGATTAACGTTTATTGCATGTAAACATGGGAATTAGATCAATTGCTATGAGACCTTGTAAATAACATGGGGCTCTTTTGTGTATCTCGCCAAGTTGGCGAGATATCGTTTAGTTGGCGACAGTTTTGGCAACTTATTTTGTCGCGAAATCCGTCGCCGTTGCCAAATTTGACGATATTGGCGATATTTGACCGGTTCCGGTTCTCCTACTTTCTGGAATGTTCTACCACTTTCGCCGTGTCTATATAAGGCTTACTGAAATGCAACATAGAGTTGTTGTTGTTTAGATTTCTTGAAGCTCTGACGCGCCCGGAGCCTCTGTTACTTTACGGGTAATTCCGTTGTGATTTATGCGAAGAGAGTATGAAAGCCTACGGCTTTGAATTTGATTTATTCCCTGCTGTATCAGAACATTGCGTTGTGTTACTGTTGTGTTGTTTTACTGCGACTTCGGCTGTTCTTATGCCTTTCTGAACATTGTATTCTTGATTGGGCTGATAATAAAGAACTGTTTTATCGCTGTCCTGATTAAAGTCTATTCAATCCCTGAACCCAACAGGGAAATTCGTTACAATATCATAACAATTAAACCTGTAATACGTAGAGTAAGAAGTTTTAAAGAAAAACATGCTACATTCTATTATATTTTTAATTCATAATTTGGATTTTAATATTTTTCAGAGCTATCAATAAAATTATTTTAATTGTTACCAAAATTGTTTTTATAAATCTTTGAAATATTTTCAGTTGTTATTGAGAGAATGGTACATTAGTTCAGTTTTTCCACAGGGAATCTTATGCATGAAAGGGCGCAACTCTTCCATTTTGTTTATTTCTTGTAATACTTTGAAAATAATCGTATAATAGTTCCATCTATATAATCTTAAGTCATACTTTATTTTGATAACTTTTCAATTTATATTATCATTTAAAAATTAAAGTGTGTTTTAACATTTTTGGGACACGCTGTATAAAATATATCGGAGATTGGAAAATACTATCGTAAGTAATCCCTCGTTTCGGGTTTTAACCGGAGAAGGTGTTAGTAATTCCTAACTTTCAATAAATTGTCTTGCAAAAAAGGCTGAAATGAAATCATATATATATATATATATATATATATATATAATATATAATATATATATATATATAATATATAAGAAGTGAAATAATAATAATTACCAAAGTGAAATAATAATAATTACCAAAAATTTTACAAGATCTCCGTCAAGGAAAAATATCCTCTTAAATATTTAAGTATAATCTTAAGAATGTTTGTATAAATTAAAATAAGAGTAATATTTTTTAAAAAGTTTTTCTGAATTTCACTTGGTGTGTGTGTGTCATCAAATTTTCGATCGTTAATTTAACCAACTTCCCATCAAGCTAGAGCTCTGAAACTTTGGGAATCGTTCTTACTCGCCTAACAATGCAATATTTAGACATTTGCGACAAGTTTTAACTAATATTTTCTTTAATAATGCAGTTTATTTCAACGACTTGGCTCGATTTCAAAAATTGGCACCAAACTTGGCAATTTTTTTGGTTGAACCTTAAGTCCGTAAAACGGACCAGGGTAGCCACATTTGGCAAAATACCTCCAATGAATTCCTGTCCCCAAGGGTGTTGGGTTAAACTGCATTCCAACCATTTAAATTACCGGATGAATTAATTAATTTTAGTTAGTTTTAACGTTTTTATGTATTTCACTTGGTGTGTGTCTGTCTGTGTATCAGTATGTCATCAAATTTTCTATCGTTAATTTAACCAACTTCCAATCAAGCTAGAGTTCTGAAATTTTAGGAACCGTTCTTACCCGCCTAACAATGCAATATTTAGATATTTGTGACCAGTTTTAACTAATATTTCAATAATTTTTGTAATAAACTTTGCCACCATATAAAAACGTTGTTTTTAAAAACGTTGGTTTTTATCTCGAATTTTTTAATTATTATTATTATAGCAATTTTAAGTAATTTCAATTAGAAAAGCTTATATATTTTCTTCATCTCTAAGAATAGATGGTGGGACTGTCTTATATAAATACATTCATCAGTAAGGAATCTCTAAACTATTGGATTAAATTTTATTTAAAAAAAGTTAAAACGGGTTCTTTAAGATATCTTAGAATTTACATAATTTTAATTATTTTTTCTGATACCTTAGTATTTTTGTGTTTATTAAATTTTGTTCATTTTTAAGTTTTATTTTTGTATCTGTATTCCACATTAAAAGACACGAAGGAAAAATATTGATAAATGATTTATAGATTTTTTTCTAATGTTTAGTGATATTATTATGTATATATGGTACATTATGGATTTCTTAATAAGACAAAAGGGGTTTGATAAAGTTTCTTTATTTATTTTTATTTATTTCTTTAGTTCGATTATTGCTTAGGAATTGAGTTTTATGTGTTAAATTAAATTTTACCATTTTCTTGTACAGTAATGTTGCTGAGGTCGATAATTGAATCCATACATACTTCCATGAAAACCCAGACACAACACTTTAACTTACTTTTTCCCATTTTTTTCTTCACAGTTTTGCTTTATCTCTTCATTTTGACTTTGCTGACTATCCCTTATTTATTTCTTCTTTGTATGCTTCACTAATTGTATGTTTTTAACAATGTGATAATAAATTATGTCTTAAATTGATTAGATATAGCTTTTCACTTTTTTGTAACATTGGTTAATTTCTGTTATAGATTAGAAATCTGCTTTTGCTGAAAAACATATTTATTATAAACTTTATTACAAATGATTATGCACACACTCACATCCCCTCACCCCCACTTATATATATATATATATATATATTATATGTGTGTGTTATGTGTATGAATTACAAACATTAGGCTAATGTTTAGATTAATTTCCTTCCAGATTTATTAATAGAATTATTTAACAATAACCTTAAATGTAGTCAATACTTAAAGATAATTTACAAAAAAGTTAGATCTACTTAAAAATATTATTATTCCTCTTCCGATAAATAAACTCTTAAGAATTTATTTTTTATTTTTTTATTTTATGTAAAACTTTTTATGAATAATAATAATTACGTACGTTTTTGTGTAATGACACACGTAACTATTTAAGGATAAAATTCAAGTCCCATTTAAAAGATGTTTTAAAATAGAAAGCATGAATAGTAAGTGTAGGAACTTTTTCAAATTTTTTTTTCTAAATTCTAGATCATCGTGTTTTTTAAAAACACCATAGTACAGCCTTAAGATCAAAATAAATAAATAAATAAAATAAAATAATATTAACTATAATAATTAAATAAAGAAAGAACTGTTTGTGTTAAATTACATATATTCTCTAATTTTTAAATACAATTTTACCATTATTAAAGCTTTAAAAATCCAACAAACAAATTTTATTTAATCATATATATACAAATATCTTCTAAAGTCAGCGAATAAATGTTTGCATATCAATATTACATCATATTACCTCTATAAATTTTGCTCTTTTGAAGGCATTAATTGCATTTAAATAAATCTAATCATAAATTTTGAAATTGAATATAGAATTTCTATAACTTTAACATTAAATTTTCAAATTTATTGTAATCTTAGAGAATTACAACAATCAAGATAATTAATTCTAAATAATTTTTTTTCAACAATTCCCCAACTCTTCATTCCATAAATACCATTCGAAAACAATAATAAATCGAGAAATTTATAAGCATGCTTTGTATTTTAAATACTTTAATAAAGTTTGCTTTGATAATAATGTAAAAAAATTTATTACAATCGCCCTCCAATTACCTTAAATCCTGTAATGTAATTACACTTAATAAGAAGTATTGCATAAAATTACCCCTTTCTATTTTTTTTATTTGATTGCGAATTATCATCGGATTAATCGGTCAACCAAAGACACCGAAATCTGAAGTTGTTTTATCTCTTCATATAATGTACGTAGGCAAATTTCCTTTTCCTTCCTCCTAATTTGGATCGATTAATGATCTTTCGTTCGTTTGCCACTTTCCTAACACTTAAAAGAAAGCAAAAGAAAAGAAAAAAATTTGAATCAGGTGGGGATATTGCTTTTCGGGGAAGGCTGACTATGAGTAAACGTGATAGGAGAACATGATTAAAAGATCTTATTCGAGCGATGCCACTTAAAAGAAGCCGACAGTCTTCCCTGTCTGGAACGTGCCCCGCAAAGGGAAAAGTGAGTTTCTGGAGGTTAGAAGAGAATGATAGAGATGAGAAAAGGGATTAAGATGTGTGTTGTTAAAAGATGCAGCTGGCACTGATCAGTTCATTACGAAGTGAGGAAATTAATTGTATGCTGGGAAACTTTTATTACGTTTCATAGTAAGAGGAAATTAATTGTATTCTGGGAACCTTTTATAACGTTTCATAGTAAGAGGAAATTAAATTGTTTATCAGAGTTAAGTTACATTTTATAGGCATGGGATATTTGAATTCTGTCTTAGAAGTAATATTTTGTTTTTAGGTGATTTCATTATACCAGTGTATTATTACTGTAGTTTCTTCTATGTATGTTCTGATATCTAGAAATGGGTCTGAAAATTTAAAAGGCAAAATAATTCCATTTATATCATCTGAATCATTCTGTTTATACAATTGAAAGAATTTGGGTGCAAATATCAAAATTTATTTCCAACTTATAACCCAGCCAATCTAAGAATATTATTTTTCAAATTCTATGATATGGAAAAATAAGATATATATTAACAGGATAAAATTTCCTTGTCTGCAAATGATAGGTTGGAAATACTAGAATGTGGGTATATAGATTAATTAGTACTAATGATTAAGTGAAATTATTACCACATTTATATCATCAGTCAGTAAATATTTATACTAATATTCAAGAACGTTTGCCTTAGAAGAAATCGTTATTATGAAAGGATTTTTGAACGTTAGTTTGTACTCAAAAACTACAAGAAGCATGTAAAAGCTGAGAACGGATATCATAATATTTATTAGTCAACATACAAATTATTACAACTCCCAATAAAATGTCGAACTTCCGGCATTTCTAATGCATTCTGCCACATGCCGTAGCAAGGAATCATAAACACTCTTAAACGTATCTTGACTTCATTTATACCAGGCAGATTGAACTTTGACATGAAAATCTTGTAAATTTGTAGTAGTTGTGGAGTTATAGCAGGGCAGCATTAATCTTACGTAAGTTTTTCATGGGCCCCATTTCTAGCTATGCTGCAGGTCACGACATGACGTCTATGGTTGGGATTCAAACTCTTGAGATGGCTGCGGTATGAACATAAGCATTTCCTAGTTTAAATGGAGAATTGAGATGGACATTCAGAAAAAAATTGTCCATCTGCCGAAGGACTTCACTGACGCATCATTGGTCTGACAAAGGTAAAATGTAATTGGGCATCGTACGGAATTGATCCTCACCGAGTTGCATCATTGAAGTCTTCGGTGTTGAAGGCAATCTCCATATGATCACCGTTCTCAATTTTGCCAACAATGTATGTCTGTAACATGTGCATAGGCCGATATATCGTACATTCCATTCGAAAAAATACCTTTTTCAACGTAATCCTATGATGCAACCCTCCTCAAAGGCGTTTAACTGTTCAAATGGCTATCGTTTCTTTCTCAATTGCAATCTGAACATCAAAACTTTAAAATCCTAAACGAAATAACTAAAATCGCAATCACACGATTTGAGAGAATATTTTAAGGGATCCTTAGTGAATCGAAAAGCTAAGTATTTGTTGACATAATTGAATCTTTTGAATATCTAAGTGTTTCAGTTGGAAACAGCGATTATATAATCAGTGACAGAATGAATAATTTCTCATTATTGATTGGTCACATAAATCTCTGACATTCACTTACTTGCAAATTATTTAATTTTAAGAAATTACCACAAACATAAATATTTGTCATCTTAGTTCTTATTATACTTTGATCAATTTTATCACTGACCTAATCCCCTCATATTCTCTTTTGATATTCGTACATCGATACTTGGTTATCTGATGTTATTTCCCTATGTGAAATTTTATGGATGTATTTCTTATTTATTTAATGTAAATAATTGTTTTTACTTCTGCATTATAAGACTGATCAATATGTTTAATGACTAAATTTCTGTAACTATGTTAAGCAACGAACATTAAAATCTCTAATATTTAAATGAGTGAAGAGGGTGGAATGACCTTGTATTCGTTAACGATGCATCCAATTTACAAAATGTTTCATATAGTTGCGTAAATTTGCTTTTATTCAAATTAAAAGGTCAGAGCATTCCCAATCAAAAGATAGAAATAAATCTATCACATTTGATAAAATTCGTTTTGCATTGGATTCATTTGCGAACATATTGCATTTGATAATTTTTAATTTTCTTGATTTAAAAATATTTTTTACATGTATGGTAGACTTTTATTGCCAATTCAAAATAATCTTCAAAATTAAAACCCCTAAAAAAAGTAAAATGCTGGTAAAAAAAAAGTCTACATTAATAAGAATGATACATTTTTAATACAAATGTTCTAATACGTAGAAAAAGATTTTAAAAAACTATTTATACTATTTTCCGCAAAAGCCCCCAGAAAAATATAAATCACAGTATTTGTAGCGATTTTAAGGGTTACGAAAAACAGTTCTAGGGTTATTACCAGTAATTAAAGTTGTATTTTGAATAATGTAGCTTTCTTTCTGTTGGTTACATAAAAATTGAGCAAAAATATTTTTTAATATGAATTTTTAATTTAAATTTTTAATACCATATGAAAATTTACTTAATTTAAAAGAATGTGTTGTTTTAAAGGTTTCGTAGAAGAGTTAATTCAGGGAAGTTTAAAAACTATATACTAGGCATAGACAGATTTGACTGTTGAAATGTTTAGGCAGAATTATTTTATCCCGTGATTTATAGGTATTAAAAGTAAATCTCTCACAATTTTAAAAGGTGAATAATCCTTTCCAGTGAAAGGAATACCTTGTAATGATATCAGGTAAGACTAAACAACTTCACAGGCCATTTAAACCGTAGCACTGAATGTTAAAATTTCTTTTTGCTATGTCGGGAGAAAGAAAGAAAAATCTATCACAGCTTCTATGAATACTAAAGAGATCTAATCTATTGCCCTTTTCTCCAAAAATTTTAAATTTTAGAGGAGCAATTAGACTATTTACAAAGTTGAAATATGAAGGAGTAAATTTATTTTTAAGAGTAAAACATTAGTAACGAACCGAAAAAACAAAAGGCAGAAAAAAACAAAAATATTATAATTAAAGGGTAGATATGCAACGAAAGGAGAGTTTTGGAAATAAAAGTGTTATGAAGTATTTCAAAACTAAAATGCTGCGGTAAATTGTTTTTGAAAAGTTCAAATATAAATTTAAAAAGCAATTATTATGAAGATAATTATTCAATAGGTAATATATATATATATATATATATATATATATATATATATGCTATATATATATATATATATTATTATTGTGTGTGTGTGTGTGTGTGTGTGTGTGTGTGTGTGTGTGTGTGTGCGTGTGTGTGCGTGTACGTGTGTGTGCGTGTGTGTGCGTGTGTGTGTGTGTGTGTGTGTGTGTGTGTGTGTGTGTGTGTGTGTGTGTGTGTGAAAGTGTGTGTGTGTGTGTGTGTGTGTGTGTGTGTGTGAGTGAAAGATATAAAAAGTTCGTTCTAACTTTAATAAAACATTACGAATACATGATCTAAATAAACAGACCTTTTTTTCATAACATTATTTATTCATTTTAGTAGAGAGAACGTTGCGTTTTGAGGAACATAGCCTAGATTCGGCCACCTAGGCCGAAGCGAAACACGCTATGAAAATTACAGCAGAGGTCAGAAGAGAAGAGAGAAGAAGAGTGAGTATTTTCTCTTGCTTTATTTTTATAATAGGGATTTTCCATGATAGACGTAATAGAATACGTGGTACAGGATTAGGAAATCTAGGGAATTCCAACTGTAAACAGAGAGTCTAATTGGGATTATTTTGGCAAATTTGCAACCCGTGGGGAAGTTGATTCAACAAATTTTATAAGCGCATAATCCAATAAATAAAAGGATAATTTGGAATTGGATGAGGAACTAGAAATAAGCTCTTTACTTTTGAATTAGGAAGTATGGAATGGGGCAGAAGAGAAAATTAAATTATTATTAAGATAAAATATTAAATTAAAATTTAGAATTTTTCACATGTATTAATTTACTTTGTTAATATTAAGCTAATTGACTACTTTAATTTTTTTTAATTCGATATTATTCTATGATGAAACTATTATCTTTATTATTCGTAATTATACAATGAAATTAAACTTAATTGATATTTATAAATAATTCTTCAGATATTTATTGAAACTCCCTGAAGGAATGAGAAATAAGTAATTTCGAAATAATTGTGAGTTATTTTGAGTTATTTTCGAAATAATTTTGAGTTATTTTTCATTAATACTTCGCTTCCCTTTCCCTCCAAAACATTTTTATTTTTCTTAATAACTGGTTTTGTGAAATTTATTTTTTTAAGAATGAAATTAAAAAATTTAAAATCGTAATTGCACTTTTTTCTCATAATAATGAAAAAAATATTTCTTCCCGAATACTATAGATCCCCTTTCATACATGGGACTCGAACAAAAACTTTAAATAATTTTATTTTGTAATTATATGTTCTAATTATATCCTTTTTTGAAATAAAAAAAAGTTATTCAAATAAACATAAATAAAAAAAGTTATTCAAATAAACATAAATAAAAAAAGTTATTCAAATAAACATAATAAACAGAAAATGAAATGTGTAACATAAACAAAATGGCAAATAGGATTTTCCTTTAAATGTGCAGAAGACCAAGTACTGCAACATAGGAAAGTACTGTATTAAAATATGACTTTAGGAATTGTTTTATATAAAGATAAATACAATTACTTTCTTCAGCGATTGAGACGGGGTAATCATTTGCGAAACCAGGGATCCTGCCATACAGTACGACAGGAAGAGGTATTTGAATAGCGAAATTCTATAAATCAGCATTGCGTGACTAACAATGATTTGTAGCAAAATTAGACAAAAAATTATAGTTTTATTCAACATTAGAGATCTTATTTCAAATCTAGAATTAAAAAGCAGATGTTTAAATTTTTTTATAAAAGCTTTATTCACTATCGATTTCTGAAAATTTGGTATACCTCACATATATGGTCAAAAGTTATCGACAAAAACTAACAGAATTATAAATAATTAGTAAGAAAATTACAAAGAAATATTTATAAGTAGTTGCTACCTGCAAATAATTGATACCAAAATTTTAACAAAACTTTTTTTTTGTAATTAATAGAATAATAAAATTTATGAGACAAGAAATTGAAATAAATTGGCAAATTTTGTGTGTGCTTATAATAAATATTTTTTTTGTATCTCTCTCAACTTATTTCTTCGAAAAATATCGTTGGAAAAAAAAATTTGATGTTAAAAATAAATTCAAATCAAAATCAAACATGTTTAACAAAAATGTAAACAAAATCCAACAGTTTTTGTTTTCACTTCTAGATTTTTATTTTCTCTTCTACAGTACAAATAATGTAATCTGAATGACTTTTATATGTAAAAATTAATCATCTTAGTTTTTCTTAAGATTGAAGAATATCATTTGCATGATTAGAATAATAATTTTTTAGATTTTAAAGTGTCAATAATCGATCAAGCGCATTTTGTGAATTATTTTATACTCCAATTTAAATATAGAACGAAGCAAACTGATGTTTAATTATAGCCCGGAAAGAAACAAAAAAAAAAAAAAAAATTCCGATAAGCATCAGAATGAAACACCTGCTTTATTTTGTTATGGTAATTCAATGAATAATTATGTTTAATATAAAATAGTATATTAAATTTACCTGGAGTGTGCTTAGATATTTTTTAATTTACAGTCTTGAACATAATAAGAATTACATGTATTGGCCAAATAAACATAATTATCTTAACACTAAAAATATCTTGTAACATAAAATGTGCACTTTCAGAAATAATAATAAGAAGAATGCTAAAAGCACTGTAATTACTACAAGCCATAAGGTAGGTACATTAATTACTAAAATAAAAGTTGTTTAAAATTTAATTATTTTGTAATTTGAGCTCTTATGTAATTTCATAGTGTATACAAGTATAAATTATATGATTTCTTTTTTTCCTGTTACTGATTTTTATTTATAATTTATTAATATTTTTTATTTACAGTGGTTATTATTTGCATTTGAAAATTTATGAAATGTTAATTTATGCTTATAATAGAGAATATAAGAATATATATATAAAAATATAAGTACACATAATGTGTTGTTATATAGTATGAAAAAACTTGTAGTGCTCAAAACAATTTTTTTCGTGCAGCAATCGACAATTGAATTTTCATAAAGATGGTAATACCTTTAAATGAAAGCAGAAAGCATTTCAAATGGAATCTCGTTAATTTTGTTATTTAGAAAATTTATCATAGTTGGGAGGAGAAGGGACTAAATTCCATAAAATATTTACTAATCGACATTAGAAAATTTTGTTCATGCTTTGTTCAGAAAAAAACTTATTTCATTTGTAAGATTCTCATTTCTTTTAATAATAATTTCATTATTTTAAAGGATTACAGTACTACCCAATTAATGATGCCTAAAAGCTTTTACAAATATTTCATAACGTTATATATCTTCAGAACTTATTACAATTTTATAATATATATATTTAATTATATTTACTATAAATTTTAAACTTATTACTAATTTAATTTAATTTTTATAAATATTATATTAACAATAATTGGATTAAAAGAGAACATTTTACGTTTAAAAAAATTAATTTGTGTTATTAATTAAGTTATTTGCTCTTTAATTTTAAAAGAATAAATTAAGAAAGCTTAAATGCTAATATTTTCGGGTAACTCGATTCACAAAATTAAAACTTATTTTCATAAACACCTTTTAAATAAAAGATATATTCCCCTGAAAAAGTACTGTATAATATAGCAAAGAAAATTACCAATGGAAATAAATATTTATTAGCTTATCGAAAAATCCTTGATCGTCATTTAATAAGACTTTTGGAATCATAATTACTTTCCCATTGCCTACCATCTGTCATAACTTAACAAGTTCTATAATTGCAGTCAGCATTAACATTTCAAAGAGAAAATAAATAATTTGCAAAATAAGCTTTCGTGGCCAAGAATTAGATTTTCAGAAAAAAAGATATCCAGGCGCCATCTATCGGAACCACTTCTAAATACGTATCTAATTTAAAATTAAATATATATATATATATATAAACTTTTATTCTAGTTGTTCTATCATAAAGATAGGATTTTATAATCCAAAACTACTCGATCCAACTTAAATCATTGGTTTTCCCCAGTAAAAATGTTTCACTTCTCGTGTCTAAATTTACCATAGAAATTTAAGTATTAAATTTTTTTCTTTAAGAAGAAAAACTATATATATTTTTTATAAGTTTGTAATTCTAAGATTACAAACTTGAAAGCGAATTTTTGTGTTATACCCATATTATTCTGTATCAGTATTACAATATTTTTCTACCTGATAATGTGCTTACGAATTGAATGTTTTTCTCAAAGAATTTTAAGAAAGTTCTTATTTTGCAAACGAAAATATTAAAATAATTTACTATGTGTATGAATGCAAGAGGAAAGACTAGCAGAAATGAAATAAAATAAGTTTTTCTGACTTGTGAGTAAATTATTGAATCCAAATCCAATAACAAAAAGTCAAACGTTTGAAAATATTCAACAGCATAAATTTCTGAAAAACAATTTAACAGATAAGCAACAATTTTAGTTAACTCAGAGATACTTATTTATTATAGAATATTAAGGAATACGTCAAAGATTTTATGATACTTCTAAAAGAAATCTGTAAGCGAATCAATTAATTGAAAGATTTATCTGCCTTTTAAAATTGCAATAAATGTAGCCACAAAATATATGTATCTTTAAATTTGAAGAAATTTGAGCGTCTTGCTATACATCAACACAATATTGCGCAAAAAAATATGCAATCTAACGATCTACGATGCCTTATTTCAAATTATTTAAAACATATCATCAAATATAATTATAAAAGAGGAAACAATAATTATAAAAAGCTGTGAAAGAAAAGTAATTTATATTATTTTAATATCTAACTAGTTTGATGTTGTTTTCCATAATCTAACATACAATTCATGGGGAAACCAGAACTTTTCTTTTTTGTAATTAAATAAAATAAAACTCAATCGCAGCAAAATATTTAAAGGAAATAAATTTTGTGTTTGTCAATTTCATACTTTAATAATTTAATTACAATATATGAAAGTAGTTGTTGAAATAATTGCGATGGCTCTAATTCTTTTTACATGCCCCTAATAATAAATATAAAAGATATAAGAAACTTAAAGAATAGGTCCCATTTGATATCTGAGTGACAGGTAAGAGATGAAAACATTCGAGTCAATTCAATTTTTCTTAGAAAATAAAGGAAAAGTATAACTTCCTGTAGGTGTAATACATTTTAATCATTTAAGCTTTTATTTGTTTTAATTGATCGATCGCTTATTAGCGCAAGTCGTAGAAGCAATGCCATGGTTATTGACAAATTATGTCAGAATTTAAACCTAGAGCATGTGATGAGAATGGCACATATCTATAGACTTAATATGTATCAAAAACTCTACACTGTGGAGTTTCAAAGGAATCAGAGTTTGAAACCATGACGGGAAGGAAGCAACGGCAATGAGTTCACGAACAAAACCACTAAGTAAACCACTGGACACTTTTTTAATGCATTATGTTTCTTAGTAAGCTTGGTCTTAATGTAGAAAATATAAGAAAGTCTTTCCAAGTTACCAGTGCTCAATTTGATGAAGTAAGCGATAACAATTTAAACAAACATATTAATCTGTTCTCTTAACCAGCAAAAAAAACAAGCAGAAGACAAATATCTCCAATACAGAAAAGAAACAATGCAATCATTGTGTCCATTCGTTAGTCGTAACAAAGATGACTGGTGTAATTTCCATAGTTTGCATGAAGGAACGGTATATATACGAATATATAATTCCATTTTTAATAATTTGATATACTTATTTTATTTATTTATTCCTATTTATTTCTTTTATTAAACATCTTTTCATATTTATTCTTACTTCACAGACATGATTATGAATATGCAAACTAAATCTCAACAACAATAAAGAAGATATTGAAATTGAAACGGTGAGAACTCAAGATTGCATTAGAAAATCTAGAGCCAGAAAGTGTAAAGAATTCGGTTCAAATAGATATTGAAAAAAGCAAGCAAGGTGTGCTTCGTGCTTAGTAGACTTTCTTAATCAAGATAATGTAAGTGAATATTATATATCTTATTTGACGAAAGAAAAAGTATTAAGAATAATGCAAGTAAAATGTAATAAATTCACAATTAAAATTTTTTTATTACTACCCCAGGTTTTAAATTCATGAAACTATTTATGTAAACAATATTATGGAAAGTATAAAGAAATAGTAGCAAAATAAAGAGATAATTTATAAAAGTTATGAAAAGTGTAGCCCTTTTTAATGTATACGAAAATAAATTTTATAAAGCTATATAGACATATTTGGTATAATCGAAACTGAGAAACCAAGCATAGTCCTATAAATCCATGCAGTCCAAACGGAATATTTTTTTTCAACTGAGTTGAAAATGCCAATTGGAATACAAGGACTTCATATTTGACTTTTAAACGTAGATAATTTATAGCTGTGTCAGTTACTTAGCTGAAAGATGAATATGTTATTTGCTTACTGTCTAAATTCGATTTTTATCTCAAATTACTTTTCATCTTCCTTTCCTCATTTAAAAGGAGTTTTGTAAAATTATTTAGTAGAAAAATTGATACTTAGATTTTTATTAGGTTTGTGTGATCAAAGATTTATATGAATAAACCTATTGAATATTAAATAATGAAAGTTATTATAAGTAATACCATATCATAAGATGTAAACCATATAGCAAAGAAATATAAATGAATTTTAAAACGCTAAATACACAAAATTTTAAAATTAATTTTGCAATTCTTATTGCTATATATTTCATTTTATTTTTTCGTATTTAAATGATAATTATATACTTATTACCTGTAAAATCAAAAATTATTAATGAATATATAAAATGAATTTTAATTATTTATAAATTCTAATTGAAAAATGTATTTTTTACTCTTTTTATATTGTTTAAGTCGATAAACAAATTTTACTTGGTATTTAATTGAATTCAAATAACTTAAGACTATGGAAATTATTCATCAGGATCATAATTATTTGATGATCTTTAAAATGAGTTTACAATCATAAACTGATAATAGTGTAGATTAACAAATATTTACTGATAAATATTACTACTTAAAATTTTACAAATAAATGCGATTTTTTTTTATTTTACTTTGTCGTTACCATTAATCATTCTGTCTATGTGATCAATTTCGATTAATGCTTTGAACAGACGCTGAAATTGAATTTTTAAGCACATGTACAAGGATTCACCACTAGTTCCATATCGAGTTTCTCATCAGATTTCCAATAAGTTTCTTTTATGATACAGTGGTATAAGTCATCCAGAATTTATACTTTTATTGCACGGTTGATGTGCAATGATATTAAGCTTGCACTGAGCAATCAATACAACGTGTTTTCATAAGCGATACTTACATTTAAAACTAATCGCAGATTTAATGAATTATTTAAATATATTTTACGAAGGAAAATATTTTTTCGATACATTTTTTTTTACTTACAGTTTTTATAAAGTATTTAAAACACCATTACATTTTCTTTTAAGCTTTAAAGAATAGAAAGAAATAAAAATAGAAAATAGGAATGTTAAGAGAAAAAATTCTTGTTTTTGCATTGTAAAGCTTTGAGATAATTATGAAATAAAAATATCATTTAATTTTAAATCAGCTTATAAACTTTTATTATTAGTACATGTAAGATATATCACTCAGGCACATCAGTTGTAATAATTAACTGAGGGAGAAAGCTTGTGTCCATAAAATGAATTAAGCAAGAATTTCGGTTTAAAGCAAGGAACATCAATTTAAATTAATATAATTCAATTATTAAACTACTTTAACTTATTCAAAACGATTTTATGAAGCTTTATTAAACTTGATAAATATATATTTGTGTGTATTGTAGTTTGGAGACGCAGCTCTGCCTTCTAGTTTGCAACAGAATAGATCAGTAGAGGGTAGAAGAGAGAGAATTTTATTTCGAATTGATTTTATACTATGGATTTCTACCTGTCATATAATATTCACGTGGTACAAGATGAACAGATAATGAAGGATGCTCACGACATCAATCAGAATCGTAGGCAAAGTTTCTTATAGGAATGTAACTACTTGAAAGCCAATTAAACGGATTTTATCAGCTTATGACCTCATAAAAAATTATGATTTGGAACTGGATCAGACAATAGGAATGAAATCTTTTTTTTTCATGTTAGAGAATGGGAAAATTAAGAAACGAAATTATTTTTCCAGAGAAATGATTACAAGTGTAAGTTGAATCATTATTCACACACACACACATATACCTATATATATATTATATTATATATATATATATATATATATATATATATATATATATATTATATTATATATATATATATATATATATATATATATGGAACACCAAATCAATCAAACTGCTCTTACCGACAAAACGATTTTATTAAAGCTGCCGGAATGTGTATTGTAACAGACGCAGCCTTCAGTGCCAGTAGTGTCAGTGAGGTATATCTTATTCCTGAAATCGATCTTTACACTGCTGAATTCTGCCCATGTTATTTAACAGATAATAGCGCCGATGTCAACATCAACCTATCCAAAGTTTCTGATAGAATGCACCGGCCAAACGGATTTCTTTATTTCCAGGTTTAAGATCCTCCATAAAAAGATTTGAATCGGATCATGTATTGTCAGGAATATGTCCTTTCACTGATTAATAGTGGCCGTAAATCAATATCGCCACACGTCACCGTCACACTGCACCATATACACAAAAAAAAAAGTGTTGCCAGTAATACAACATATAGATAGGTTGCTGTTATTATTAACATAATACATGGTGTTATACAACATAACATACATTGGCTACGTTATTGCTACAATATGCCTATACATGCTGCCATACGCTAAGGATAATATAACATATATGCTACATACATATATGGTACATAATATAGTTATAG
>BMAW01058297.1:250608-265341 GCA_019974015.1 Nephila pilipes | reverse complement strand
TATATTATATTATCTATCTATATATATATATAAATGTGTGTATATATATATACTTAAATTCAAATTGGAAGTATATAAAAACAAACCATATTCAAACAAAATGCAAATAATTTGAAAATAATGCTCAGAAGGAAAAAAAAAATTTGAAATTGGAAGAAATTGGAAAACAATATATTTAATTTTATAACAATTTTAGACACTTAAACTAAGTTATTCTATAGACTTGATTATCCCCATCAACAAAATATATGATTAAAAATTGCTATAAAGCTAAGAATATAAATTGAAACAAATCGTGAAAAATAAATGCAACAAAGTCAAATTAAAATGAACAACACATAAAATGTCCAAAATAAATCTTTAATGACCAAATTTTTTATATATATACATATATATATATATATATATATATATATATATATATATACATATACATAAAATATAATTTTAATTCTAATCTTGCCTTTTATTCAAATTATTTAAGTTAATTTCCTATAGTTGAGAACATTAATTAAGCTAATTTTTTTGGATGTGGAAAAATCAGAGAGAACAAAATTATAGTGTAAAACATTTAAAAGATAAATGAGATTACTTTTATTTTTCATGTGATTAAAACTCCATTTTTATGCGGGAACAATAATATTTATGTTTTAAATTAAGCAGAACGCTTATTGCAATTTATCTACATCGTAATCCTAAGTTATTTAACTAAATGAAATGATAAATTAAATATTTTGGAGAATTTTTCAAATATTGCTTAGACAATTAATTTCTTAAAATTCAATCTACACCAAGAACATATGTTTCAAGAGAGATGTAAATATATTTTTAAATTGTATACATATTCTTTGTACACAACTGTAATTACTTTTACTATTTCTGTAATTACATGTGTTACACACGTTCAACAAGTTTTTTTTTTTTTTTTTTTAATTTTTTTAAAAACGTTCAAAAATTTTTTTTTTTTTTTTTTTTAATTTTATATCGCATAATCAATGAAATATATTTATAACTTCTTATAAATTTAGGCATTGCATTATTTTTTTAAGACATGTTTTAAGATTTTATAATAAATTTAACTCTTTTCCAATTAAATCTTCTGTAATTTTAAATAAGCGGATGTGCGATTCTGATCCTGCCATATGTTTTCGATGTGCATTAGATTATTTTCAGGATATATGAAAGAAAAATATTACTCAGAATCTAATATATTTATAGTTATAAAAATATTTAATTTCTTTTCTTGTTTTCTTGGGTAACCAAATAGTTATTCAGTAATTTTGGCTTAGTGGAAAATTAGATTCAGTAAACTAGTTATTCACTTTAATTTTAGTCTCCTCTCTGAAACAGTATACTACGTTACTGTGATATCTATTTTAATATACACAGGTTACACATAAATAAAG
This sequence comes from Nephila pilipes, assembly GCA_019974015.1. Classification (NCBI taxonomy): domain Eukaryota; kingdom Metazoa; phylum Arthropoda; class Arachnida; order Araneae; family Nephilidae; genus Nephila; species Nephila pilipes. Next base: position 263,935 of record BMAW01058297.1, on the reverse strand, counting down.
CAAAACTAAAATGTGGTGTTTTCTTAAGATTCTTGTATGGAAAAGGATTACTCACACATTTTTTCAAAAACCCATCTATACAGAACGTATTATGAAGAAGCTGTAAAATAAATGTTTATTGTTTTTTTAATCAAACAAAACAACAGTCAATAATTATTTCTATTTTATTTTCAATTTACATATCATTACTGTTCTTTTCCATTCAGGCTTTTACTTTTTAGGAAAATAAAGGGTTTCTACCAATATTTTCAAGCTCTTACATGCTCATCATTAATATATTATCTTTATAGCTTTTTTTATAATATATATATATTACAGAACATCATTGCAATTTGCTAAATATTTTTTTTTGTATGAAAAAAAATTCAAGAATAAATATGAATCAATCAATAAGGGCATTAAGCTAAATAAATAAATTATTTAATTAGTTAAACTAGTATAATCTGTATTACTGAATTAGATACTGAGTAATATATATTAATAGTTTCACGCTTTTTTTTCCGTATCGATTCAATTGTATGAAGCTTTCATAAACAATAATTATTCATTTGAGTACCTCACGCGTGATAGACGGAGAATTAGGCAGTTTTAGATGTATAATAATTTATAAGCTTTCGACCTTGAAAGTTGTTAAAATGTTAATCTCAACTTGATATAAAATAAAATACAAGTTGTGATTAAATTATTCATTGTAGTCGTTAAATCTAGATTCGACGAACTTCCATGTTAAATATGTATATTATTATTTTACAGATGTCAGAAAAGAAAGCTTAAGTATCAGCCATATATTTAAAGAATAACAATTATATTTACAATAACACTTTTAAAAATATTTCAATCAGGTAAAGAAAAAATATCTCCTAACAAACTAGATAGATAAAAGAATAGAAATCTAAATAAAAATGAAGTGAAAAACTTCTTTATATTATTGAAGCTGCTCCACAATCGTATAGTTGTTATTTAAATAGTTTATGCACATAAGGACTTTATTTCACTTTCTTTGCTTAATATTAAACTGTTTCAGCCAGTTTGTGATCAGAGTGGTTAGAGGGAATAGTTCGCAAAGTGAAACAAATCAAAGCAAGTAATAAGAGTGTTATTTTCATTACAAAAAGAAATGCTATTTCTTCTATTAATTTCTTCTCTGAAATAAATATAACATTGACGTTATACATGTTAATTTGAATTGAAATTTAAAATATTTCATACTTAAGACTTAATGTCAACAACATTTTTTTTAAACAATGTGTGAATCAAGATGCTACAAATTAAATGTTTACGGCATTACAAATAGTTTTCCTCGAGTTTAGGTTATTACGATATTGTGTAACATTTTGATAATTCATGTTTAAATTCTTTTGATATATCTAATGTTAAAGTAATCCATATAATATTGTTATAAAGATGTTTCAATCAATTATAATTTTCATATTGTTTCTTCTTGCGTTTTAATAGAAATAATAATATTATATGCAGATCCTGTTTTACTTATCTAAAACAAAATATTGTGAAACACTCAAAACATTTTAAAATGCTTGTATGAAATTAAATGATCATAACAAGTATATACAAAAACATGGTAAGCACAATTGAATAGTAATTTGTTTCTTAACTCTCTAAATAATCAAATATCAATTCTGAATAACATATTAAGAAATACTGATCCGTAACAAAATATTATACATCACTGATTCATAAGTAATATTATTTGCAGCTGTTATAATTTATTCCATTCAGAGTGAAATCATCGAGCTGATTCTTAGTTTTAGAAGCTTTCTTTTTATTTAAGAACTATTTTCCTTTTTTTTTCTTTTCGAATAATATTGTTAACATTCCAGTGGTAACATATATTCTTATAAAGTTCTTGAAGTCCTAAATTCCCTTTACATAGATATATATGTGCATTGCTCGTTGATAAATTCAATTTGAAATGATTTTGTTAAACATAAAATATTTACTTTATACCTATCACGCATCACAGCATGTAAATATAAATTTATTTCATTTCTCATCAGTAGGAAACGAGAAGAGGTTATGAACTCTACAGACACATTTCAAATTATTTTAATTAACTTTAAATAAAAGCTGATGGAAAAAGCAATGAAATAATTTATTTGATTCGGTACTATCAAAATCATTATGCAAATAACTTACAACTCTGATAGGTTTTCAAACATCCCCAGGAATCTTTATCATGATCTCTGTTCTCTACATTTATTTTTTTAGGGTTTGTTGAAGTCTTAATATAATCCTGAAAAGCCATCAAAATATTAAATTTTTATATAAAAGCATTTAATTTTTTTTAAGTAATATGCTCTTTTAGTATCTTTGTTAAACATAACTTTATTTTCAGAAATTTAGATAAACAAGAAATTTTATCATCTATCTTGTATTGCTATTGGTAAAAAGAGAGAATGAATATTTCTTTTTCTTGTTTTCTTACTCTAGTGATCATGAAACATTTTAAGCTACGTTTGAAACTACATTTTTAAGAAAATCTGTTTGAAAAATAATAAATGTCTAATTATTCAAATTTATTCAAATTTACCTCATTCAAAAAAAATAGAAATAACACTTGAAACATATCTTCCTTTCTGTATCTTAACCTTACAAAACTCCATCTCTTTAATTTTCAAAGATAATTTTTTTTATCTGTAAATCATATTTCACACATTGAAATCATTAAATACCACGCAGCAGTTTGGAAATGCTTAACCCCCGCTAATACAACCTTCATATTCAAAATTTTTGAGTTCTCTTTTAAATGTTATTCGGAAATGTTGGATACATATCCGAAATAATGATAATCAAATAGTATGAAATTTTGAAAATTGGAAATCGATATAATACAGTACAATGTAATTCACGTGAATTTTAATGGTTGTGATCACCTAAGTAAATGCATTTAATGTTCTCAATTCACTATTGCTCTGAAAGAAATCCCCAATAAATCGATGACTTAGCAAGCGGTCTAAAGCTGCTTCGGTTTTAAACATGCGTGAAATTTTATTTTTCGGGTAGAAGCATTTTCTAAACCAGAGATCGGAAGAAATTGCTTTGGGTTTATCGTAAATGGTGTTACGTCATTTATTTGCGGAGAATGTTCAATGTGCTTTAAAGAGAAAAATGAACGTATGCATTAATCCTGCGGTTGCAAGAGATTGAAATCTTTTGCCAACAGAATTTTGTAACACTTATTCTTAAGCGTAAGAAAAATGTGATATTGGAACAGACTATGTAAAATGGCGTTTAAAGGAGAACTGTGGAAGGATTAAAATATTTTAATTTTTATATTTGTGCAATGTATCTCACAAGTGTTTCGCACTTTATTTAAAGTATCTATATATTTTTTACATCAAAATGAGTTAAAATATAAAATGTAAGTTTTATTCTAAAAAATAAAGCTATGGATTAAGGGTATGTAAATGCATTCCTTAATTATATTTACAAATCGTTTGAATGAAAATGGCAAAGACATTTACTATCCATTAAAGAAATATTTATCACAAAATTCTCAGTCTTATCAGTAATAAGACTGGAGCATATAAATGAAATATATGCTCCAGTTTATACAGATATTGCATATAAAAGTAAGTTAAAATTTAAGGACACTATGCAGAGATTCAAAAAAATTCATAGTAATTTGATAAAAAAAATGGTTTTTAAAAATCTTCTAAAATAGCTAAAAGAAAAGCTAACAAGGTTTACTAGTACTTTGAAATGAATTAAAAAAAAGCTTTTTATAATATATAATGAATACTTAAAATTATTTTCAAATGTGTCCCATTTTATAGTATAATATTCTTTTGCATTATTTAAGCGTATTAAAATTAATTTAATGACTTTGAATTACAATATTTCCTTTTATTTCTAAATTCCTCTTATACTCTAAGGTGGTGTTTATTTTATTTTTATAATATTTAAAAGAAATTCTAGTTTTCACTGTTATAAATCAAAATTAAACATCACACAACGGGCTATTCGCTTTATTCTCTTGCGTACTTTAGAGAAACCTTATAATTTTATTTTATCAAAAACAAAACTGCAATCCATACAAATGAAACATAATATGGATTGAATAGAGAAATTTAATAAACTGATAGCGAAAAATAAACATGTTACGGAAGTTAGTAGATGTAAGCAGGGGAAGGGAGAAGGAATTGAACTGTGTGCGAAATGTATTTGTGCACGTGTGAACAAAGATTCAAATGCGCAAGGTTAAATCTGACCAGATTTTCGATTAAGATTTCATATCGAACCCAGATATTGAAGTATGTGATTGATTTTTCTTATTTTATCAAATATTTTGATAAGCAATTGTACAGAATAATACCCTTAACCTTTTGAGGGACGGTATGTGAAGATCAATAAATTTTAACTAAAATTCATCTGATATTTATTAATATTGTTAAAAAGGCACAATGCCAAGCAGTAAAATTAATTTTTACTTGTTTTCTGAATTTTGAGACCCGGTACATATTACCGATGCCTTTTATTTGTACACTCGCTGTTTCGTTATCATTCGAATAAATAATAAATACTGTCATAAAAAAATGCACTGTTTTAGTTAATTTGGGAGATATTAAGATCACAAAACACCTTTGAAAATATTAGAACTTTATGACCTTGTATTTTAAGTCCTAAGAGTAACAATTTATAAGAAATATGTCAATTAATAAAGTACAACTTTTTTATGCATATATAATTTTCAGAGTAATTATAAAATTATTTTATAAAATTGATAAATAAAATTTAGTTGAATTACATGTACAATTTTATTTAAAATAAGGTATACTTCTTATAGCATAGACTTTGCTGATATTTTCTTTTTCAATTTTTCTGAAGATAACTCCAATCCATCAGAAGGGAGCTCTCCAAATAGAGCAAGGTTTTTCTCAATCGAAAGTCCCTGTGTAGGCATTCTTTTAAAGATATATTTTAGAATATATATCTCAAAAAAATTATTGAAAACTAATTTTTAAAACTACTTTAAATAAAATTTGATTTTTTCTGAAATAATTATGTGCATTATTGTATGAAATTTAAAACATTCACGAGAAGGAATGAAATCATTAAATCAATGAAAGCTATATAAAACTAAAATTATGTTGGTTGAAAGGTCGCTGAAAGAGTTCAAAAACCAACTGCTCTCGGTAATTGGTCTTATTCAAAGTATAACCTCCCCACGTTTGTTTCTTTGACAAACAGACTTGACAAACAAACAAAAACAAAACAAAAAAACCGGTCATCCCTCCTTACTCTTATTTTTTTTTACAAGATGTGTACTCAGTTCTTTTGCTTTCTTTTTAAGCTCCGTTGTAGATGATTTCCTAGATCTTTTACAGTTTAAAAAGAAATATCCCTTCTTTCGAGATTCACATCTGGAGCCTAAAAGCCGAGGACTCTATTCTTCTTCGAAGCAAGTATCTCTTTACTGTATTGTAATCTTTGTAATACCAATTGCCAATGATTACCAAGTTAGTCTACGACAACTTTTAATACTTTGATAAAGTTTACAACTTGAGGCAATAAGCTCCTATCGCCGTAACTCTTTTGCCGATATTTCTATTACACTTTATGTCCATTATCGTTTTCGAGTCTCATGTCATAAACGACAACTAGACCCAAAGCTGCTGTCTGCAGCCAGTTTTGTGTTAGACGCATTCAAAGGCGTCCCTCCGTCTTTTCTTTGTTCGATTTTTTGCAATATATTTGGTTTTAATACATCCTTTTTTACACTAGCGCTTTTGTTTGTTACCTTTTGCTGAGCATGAACCACGTTGATAAATTTCTATTCCTGATTTAATTTTCTTTTCTTAAGAGAATAATTCTGATTTTTGCCACACTGGCACTCGAAATGATATTTTTGATCTCTATCATTCCCTTTAACAAAGCGAACCGTCACATATCAGTCTGAATTGAACATTTCAGTGCTACCATCTGTTGCTCGCTAACCCTCTGTATGGGCGGTGATATAAATATTATAACACTAAGTTTAAAGCATGAAACGAATATTTTATATATTTTGTTTTGAGTACTAAGCAGTAATTACGCAAGGTTTCAAATGTGTAGATATGAAGCTAATGAATTTCAAATTTTCATTTCATTTCAGAAACATTTCTGTAAAGCAAAAAAATAAATACTTTTTGAGAACCATCATTAGATTCAAAGCAATAATTTTTATGATTATTACTTATGGTTTTACCATAAAATTTGAGTTAAGAAAACTATAAGCTACATTTTGAAGATAAATGTGTGGGAAAAAAGCGTATTTTACAGATACTTTGATATGCTAAATATGTGGTAAAAAAATGTACCCCCCCCATGAAAGAGTTAAATAGCATAAATAAATACAAGCTTTGAAGATTTCTTTGACTCCTACTCTATTTTACACAGACACGTACACACACAAATAATACTAGTGGTAATTATATATATAAAAACACATAGTGTTGTGATTGTTGACTGTTGGTTTCGAGTCCAATTGCCATTAATGATCCACAGTGTAGCGGGGCTCGTGCAAATTAAATCTGATGGTTGTCCTATTTCCTCCCATTAGTGTGATGTAGAACTTTTAAAAAAGTAGTGCAATTTCTGGTGTTTTTCTCATCACTTTACTCATGTTAAAAATTATAAGGTCCATCGTGAAACACCATCGTGTTGTTTCTTTAGTTCATTATTATTAACATCGTAATGAGAAATACTAAGAAAGCTTCTGGTGAAAGATCTCAACATTCTGAATATTGGTCAAATGACTTAGACGGCATCTGAGGTGATATCACCTAGTTTAAACTTCCAGACCATATCAACGGAAGCACTTAGGACGTCGACAGATTTAACATGCTTCAGCCGTGCTCAACGTCAGATTTTTAATAGCAACAGTGGTCATACATAAGACACGACGAAAGCAACACCTGCAACAAGACCATGACTACTAGGTTACATGGTTCTTCAAGTTATGTAAGAAAAAAGGAATTGGGAACTGCCATAAAATTATATAAAAAATATTAATATGAGATGTACCGTTCTTTCCAGAATCCTTGAAATGTAAGGAAAACCTGAATCATGATTAGATATTTTCTAACATTCGTAACACTTTAAATTACAATTTGTTCAAGTTATTTAACAAAATTTTGAATATATTTGGGAAAAGACACATGCACAAGCACGCAAACTACACACACACACACACACACACATATATATAATTACTTACAATTACAATCAATAACACTAAACGTAAAGCGAAATATAATAATGATTTTAGTGAGAAGAGTTAAATTTAGAATTTCAAAATAATTGTAAATATGAGAAAAATGCAGAAAAAGGCCAATCTCAGTTGAAGTGTATTTGATAAAAAGGTAGGTTGAAATAATATATTTCTTCAAAACTTAATATTTTGATAAATTAACGTAATTCGTATGGATAGTTAAAGTAAAGAAAAATGAAATGATTTGTTTTCAAATATTAATTTATTATAAAATGAGGCTAATAATTTCAAATAATTCTGATTAAATTAGTATTTATGTTTCAAATAATATACATGTTATTATGTCATTGTACAATTACATTGTTTCGAAACCTGTTGGTAAAATTAATATCACTTCATTAAATAATTGTTCATTTTGAATGCATTTTAAGTTTTTAAGAATCAATATCATTTTTTGCGATGGATAGATGTATTTTCTGTACATACTTGAAAGAAATAAAATTGAAAAACTGTAATATTTCATTGTTTCTTTTACTATTTAATGTACTCAAAACGAAAAGAAATTACATTCTGTTTGTAGACTCTTACATTTCGCCAATATGAGTCTTGTCTCCAGTTTAGCTAGAAAAACATTTATCTTAGAGTTTGTGTACATTTTGACTCACAAGTAGTAATAGAATTTAAAAGTATACATACAACTTTCAAATACACCACATATATGAAGCATCAATTTTTCCAGAGAAGTCTTGGCTATTTTTGAAAATTGTGAAATAATACATATTACTATAATAAAAAAATATTTTTTTGAGATAAATAAACTTCTTAGACTATCGAGACAATGATTGATAAACCGACAAAAAAATAAATTCAGAATTTTTTCGTCGATGGATATTAATAAAGCAGCAAAATAATATTTTTGACAGACTTTTTTATGATAATTATAATTTTTTAAGAATCACACACACATGTATATATATATATATATATATATATACATTAATTCAGTAACATCTATAATTTTTACGACATAATAGATATTCTTAGTTCTTTAAAATTTAGAGTGCTTAGAACTTTTTATTCTTTTCATAATCTAATAAACCATAAATTGAAACTATATGTTTTATTTATATCATCCTTTTTAGCTCAGAAGCCAATACAATTTTATATTTTCGTATTTTATATCTCTTTTAACTTATACACTATTTATATTTAAAAAAATCTCAAAATACATGCTTAAAAATACATTTTTAATCAATCTCCCATTTACATAATTTAATAATTTTTAATTTAAAAATGTTTTTTTTCTTTCTTATTTATCTCGAAATACGTAACTAATTTCTGTTTTTTTTTTCTTATTATAGAACTCTATACAATGCATCTGTTTCAATTGACTTTTTTTAAGGGATATATGCTATGTTATCGAGTGTCATTCCTCAATCAATGTTAAGTATTTATGATGCAAGAATGTCTTCTATATGCTATTGATTATTACCTTTTTAACTATTAAAATATGATAATTGAATATATATATCTAAAAGACCTTAACCTTTATGTATAGTTCAAAAAACAATCATTTCCATAAAAATTTGCGCACCAAGATTTAAGAGGGGGATTGTTACGAAATTTAGCATTACGGTACGTAAAAGACACATATGTAATAGATTAGAAATGCAGCATGATTGCGCATTGAGTAATGCCACCAGAGGGCATTGAACCTCGTTTCACTTGAATTATAAAACAGGCTAGTAGGGCTTACTAACGTGTATGTAATGGTTTCAAAGGGACGCGTTTTAATTAGAGATGCAATTACGTTGTCATCAGAGACAATATGAGCAGCTGTCAGAGTTCGAGAGGGTTAAGAATCATTGGAATGATGGAAACCGGTAGGTCAGCTAGGCGAATAACTTACCACCCAGGCCGTTTTGACTTTATTGTCAGAAGGTGTTGGGACAAGTGGATAAGAGATAGGTCTTTTACATGGTGACAAAGCTCAGGACGCTTTCAACAGACCAATAGTCGAGAAGGTGCCTGGGCCAAGACGCCTGGCTGAAGGATAGTGGCTATCGTGGCGCCCATTACGTGTATTGCAATTGACACCCACTCGCAATCACCTCCATTTGGGAGGTGTTTCGCTCGAATTGATTGGATTACAAAGGAAAGGAATCATGTAGTTTTTAGTGACTTAATTCTAATTCTATTTGGGCAGTGATGACAATTGTGTACGTGTGTGGAGGATCGTGTGTGACGTCTCAATTCTGCCCTCCCTATACACTGGCCTACCGTTCCTACAACTGGTGTCATGGTAGGGGATGCTGTGGCTTAAGACACACACTGTCACTCCTAATATTGATGCAGGACACTATGCCAGCCCAGAGGTAAGTGTTCATGACATTCTTCAGCCACATGTGTTGCCACTCATAGTAGGACTCCCATGAGCCATGTTTCAATAAGACGATGATTTCCCACACACAGAAAGTGTTTCGCAAAGCTGCCTACGCTACATTTCCACCCTTCTCTGGCCTGCTCAATCCCCAGAGGTATCACCAATCGAGCATATCTGGAAGCATTTAGGACGGCAAATTGGACTGCCAATAAGTTTGGTCCAAATAAGTCGTGTTTTACATCAACTGTGGAACAAGATGTCCCAGGAAATCATACGGGATTTGCAAGCCTCAATGCTCGACAGTATCACATCATGCATTCATGCTAGAGGTGACCCAACAAGGTACTAAAGCCTTCATTCATTTGTAATTTTTCCCACAATAAATGATCATTTCGCTTCAATTTTATAATCACTTACATACGTTAACGTTATACTTAAGCATGTAATATTACACTTCAATTAAAACAACTTATATTGTTTTATTATATAATAATATGAAGATGTTTCTTCTATCCATTAATGATTTATATTTTTATTTCATGTTTCTCTTATTCATTAGGAACTTTAACAAGCAGCAATAAATTATATAAAAGACACATATGTTATCAGAAAAAATAAAATACTTTTATTAACGGCACACTCAGAAGTTGTACAAGACTTAATTGTCTCGTACTACTTCAAAAATACGAGGCCTCGCATTTTTGAACCGCTGTCAAGAGATGATAACGACACCTGCTTTGGCACTCCCCTTTCCTAATTTTCATACAGTGCTATCGTAAGTACTTTGATAATGACATATTTAATGTGAATCACATGAGCTATACGAGGAGTTTTATGTGTGATCAGGAATAAAACACGCATCTCCATTCCTGACATACTTTAATCTCATCGTAATCTCAAAATTATATAGGTTCGCTTATTCTGCATTTTCTACTTTGATATGATCAAATTCTGAGCTCCTTATACATATGTAAATAAACTGAAACATTATAGAAAATGTATATAAGTGTATACATTTTAACTAATAATAGTATTTAAGGTAGCTATTATAAGTTGCATATGGATTTGAAAACGAGGATCAATTGATATTCAACAAACAGGGAGCTCTGAAACAAAGATTCTCATTTTCCTTGTCAGCACTGGAATAATAAAATATATTTTATTTCCCAGTGCGTCGTATTCTTAGAAGGTGTGATGTGTTTTAATTAAGATACTTTTATCTGAATTTTATACCCATATATTAAAGTATTCTCATTCTGTAAGCAATTATTAGAGAATATTACTAATGCAGTTTTTCTAAAATAAGATATACACAGAATACCTACGTAGCATACTACTCAAATTCTTACTTTATCCTTAATGGATTAGATATATTTCTTAGGAAGATAACCGTTACATATTGATTGCTTGTACTCAGATTTTTCAGAAATTTTTTATATGTAATGCCTCATTTTTATTTAATTTTTATTAAAACTCTTCCGAAATATATGATTAAAAATGCAACTAATAGATATTTTAAAAGCAATTATTCGGTTACTAGTTTAACTATTAAAAGTTGCTTTAATTTCAAAAGTACATAAAATGATATGCGTAGTGTATTAATTATTATTCGAATAACACAAAAAATTCCATTGAAGCTCCATACACATATATATATGCTGTGTGACAAGGTGCATAATCCTGCTAAAAAATAAATGAAGCATTGTTAGGAAAAGGATCCCTGATCGAAGGTAGAAGTTTTGGCTCTAGTATAGTGTCAATGTGTTTTTTGCCATTCAGTGTCCCATCGATGACATGATGCCGATCAGTATCATCTGTTGACATGCATGGACAATAGTTATACTAAGCAGGCTCTTCGCAGTTGCTTGAATGCAGTCAAGATAATGCTCTTCTCCTATTCTACGTCTTACATATTTTTGCCCATTACTACCAAATAGCGATATCTTTGTTTCATTGCTCCATGTAAATTGTGAGCACTAATCATGTGTCCGATTAATGTGCTCATTTGCTCACTGTAATCATTATTTTGGGAAGCTGTAAATTTAAATAAGGCTTTTCGTAGACTTCTAACTCTTGTTGCAACATTTATTATTTTTTCCTGACTGTTCTTGAAATGACAGAAACACCAGCATCTTTCAGATCATTTCTAATGTCCGTTAATGACATTCTTCGATCTTGGAGACATAGTCATTTTATTCTTCTGTCATCATCAGATGTAGTGCAACTTTTTCAGGCGGTCCCTGCTTTGTTTTTTATTCAATTTGTCTCCTGATATTGTAAACAAGATTTTCTGACTCCAGATGTAGTCACTGAATCACCCACCTGTCTTGCAATTTCAGCAAATGATAGAACACTTTCTCATAACACAATAATTTTGCATCTCTATATGAGTATCCAATCTACTCTTTTATTTAATGTCATTTCTTCTTGAGTAATAATAGCACTCGTGTTGTTCCTAGTGTGATGCTAATAAAAACCAAACCAAAGCTTCTTGAATAAAAATTAAAATTTTTACTACAATTCCTACTTGCAGTTTAATTACGTAAGAAACAGTCTTCATCCTACAAACAAAGCACAGTAATGACTTGTTCCGACAGTAAACATGATGTCACCTACTATTGCAGTTACTAATATCTGATTGGTTTCTAGAACAGGAACAGGGATTGGGAAGGAAAGTTAGATATTACACATTCCTTTATAACTGTGTTGTTTTTTAGACCATCGTACGTTGAACTTTTTTTTATATTGCAAATATTTTAATTTTGTTTTTTTGAATTTAATTGAAAATTAAATTTTCTTTAAAATAATTAATACGACTTTGCATTTTGTGAAACGTAACATTTTCTATTCGCATACAAAGTTAAATATCATAGAAATTTCCAAATGTTTCCATAATTTTGGCCACCTCTGTGTACATATACATATATATACACCCAGATATTCACACACACACAAATATATATATATATATATGTAGGATTTTCTAGCTAATTATTAAGCAATTAATTTTATTTTTTCAATCTAATGTAAAACCAGTTCTACCGATACACAATAGATGTCGCCACGAATCAGAGTCATGTCATAAGCTCATGTAGCGCCACCTATCCCAGAACAAAACTAAGTGACACCTCGTTTTCTCTCTCTCTTCTTTTCTCCTTCGCTACCTGCGTTGAAAGTAAACTTCAAACGCCCGAACGCGTTCCAGTGCCCATCGCCAATATGGGTTAAATGAGGCAGCCATCTATCTTTATCTGACAAACTGGTCAACTTACTTTTCAAATCATAATGTAAATACTTTTCACTCTTCATCATCTCTCCTAATAAACGAGTAAAACTACTGCAAGCTTCATCCTTGAATATCATCAATAACATTACATGGAATCCGAAATTACCCCCCTAGACAACCAGCCCATTGCGTAAGAGCAAATCATCGTAGATTCGGGATGAACAATCTCCTTCACCTCACGGTCTACAAAATTTATGGCGGCTCCGGCCGGGATTCCTTCAAAATGTATGAGTGATCGGACCGGGATTGCGTCAAAACTGGAAGATTTACAAGAAGAAGAAGAAAAAAAAAAGTATATATCAGCGGAGGTGATATAACTCCACAATACGAAAACAGATATAATAAAACATTTTTCTATGAACACCATTTAAATATCAAACGTAGATAGTTATTATTTGGTGAAGTTCGTTTGATTTACTTTCATGCTATATTATTTTCTTTTTATGTA
>BMAW01058297.1:223061-250598 GCA_019974015.1 Nephila pilipes | reverse complement strand
CATCCTTGAATATCATCAATAACATTACATGGAATCCGAAATTACCCTTCTAGACAACCAGCCCATTGTGTAAGAGCAAACCATCGTAGATTCGGGATGAACAATCTCCTTCACCCCACGGTCTACATATATATATATATATATATGCAGGGGGATATATGTGTCAGAGATTTGGTAATCATTGGGGGGGGGAAACTTTAATAAGAGAAATGTTCAAATAACGGAGTATATGAAAAATCACCTAAGTTCAAGATGGATTTTTGAATAAACACCTTTTAAATTATAAGAAAAATAAAACAACAAATTTTAAAGTGCCAGAAGTAATTAATTATATCATGAAATAATTATTAAAAAGGATAAATGTGCACTGCATCAAAGTAGGTAAATGTTATTCATCTTTCTATTTTAATTAATATTTCTTTCTCTACTAATAGGATAATGTTATTTTTATGGTGAAATACAACATATTTTGTATATACAGCAGTTGCTGGTGAACATTTATAGCCAATGATTTTGAAATCAAATTGAGAATTCAAGTCCTAAATCCTTTGAAATCTTGATAATAATGAATAATAAAGAAATAATAATTAATACTATTTTTATCTTGTTATATACTTGTTGCTTGAAAGTATGAAGTTCATTGCGATAAATATCACTTTGTTTTCATGCGACGTTTACTTTCTAAGGAATATGTAATACTCCTGAATTTTCCCTACCTTGTTTAACCACTGTACGTTTCTTTTAACTCCGGATTATTAAAAAAAAATTACTTATTTCAGTTTCTGACACCCGCCCGACCCGGGCGTCCTCTTGTGCCATCACTAGATTCAATTATTAAACACTACGACACAAATAATTACAGAATCACCAAAAAACTTTCAACAATTTATTAGCATATATTTAACTACTATGACACAAATGGCTATGTTCTCCACGGTAAGCTTTCTAATACCTTAGTTCAACCCACCAATAGTAATATAACAGTCTCTATCCACTAATCCTCCCTCGACTGCAACTCAGACTCTGGAGCAACTGTTGAAAACACTAGGAAATATCCTTCTATCAGCAATCTTTACTCGAACCCTTTATTGTAATCTTTAATTCCTCATTTCTCTTATCTAACACTTCAGCTTCACCTCTCCTACAGCCTCTCTCTCAGATCCTCTTTCAGATACTCTTGCTACTTTCAGTCGGAGTTTATATATTTCCAAACTTAACCACTTCACTTCATTCCTAACTGCTTTACATAATAACTTTAAGTATCACGTTTCATTTTTGGTTGGGCAAAGGTTGTTTAGTGAAAGCAATCAATCTCAATTGAAAGTCCCCAAGTTTAGTGAAGAGAAACCGCGAATAGCCTAATGTCACAAGTTTAACTACTTTGATTCGGGTGCTTTGAAATTCTATGTAAATAGCATTCACTTGTAAGTTCGGATAAAGTTCCAAGGTTTTAAACTTTTTAGTCTGTTAATGTTTATGAATGAAAAAATTAATTTTAGTTTTGAATATAAAATTTACTCTATCTGATCAAAATACTAAACAAAAATAAATAATCATAAATCAAATGAGTTCTATACAAATCATTAAACTTTAAATGTGTTGTGATAAGTTATTTTTTGCTAGTATAATAACTGATATAATATTTCGTAATGTTTAAACAAAGAAAATCATATACACTTTTTTATTATATATAGAAGAATATTCAGTGAAATATTGGATGGTCCTACAAAGTTTATTTGATTTTAAAAACATATTTCTTGATGTAACACATTAAAGAAAAAACCTTCTAAAAAGTTTTATTCAGTAAAAGTACGCTATTAGCTTATCTCATCGGCTTTATCTTTTCTCTTTATTAAGTTGAAATGGAAAACCTAAGACCAATTATCTTTTATGACACTTTTGGTAGTCATTCTTCGACTAGCAAATGCATCCGAAAATCTAATCCTTTATCTTTAAAAGTATTCATCATAAAAAAATAAAAAAACACTTAGCAATTTTTTTTAAAAAAAGAAAATAATTCCATGAGTTTCCTTAGCTCTTAAGTACTCGTTATGTTTTTTATTAGAAATTCCTAGAAATAAGTGTTTTTTCGCACCAGTTATTATTGTGTATAGCATATACTTGGGAATCCATTAAATGTTTTCTTGACATTAAACTTGAAATAATCTGTTCTGAACTTTTGGTATACGAACGTTAAAGTTTTCTTATATGTTTTTAAAGATTAATGTGTTTCTCTTTCAAGTCAATAACATTTTCATTTATTTTTTTCAGACATTTGAAAAAGATTAAGACTAAAAAATCCGTAATAAAGTAAATGTTTTTGACAGACAAATATCAGAAAGTGAGTTAACATTGAGTTAATTTTTAGTTATTTTTGGCATTTTTAAGTCATGAAAAATTAAAATCCCCTTTCTTTTGGTATAATGAAAATTATCTTAAAACAAAGATTTATTGAGATGTTTAACATTCAAGAGCTTTTTAATTATGCTGATATTGTTATATAGCTTTAGTTAAATAACAGTTATGATATTATTATTTTTGTAATTATCATCATAATTGTTATTTAGCTAAAGCTATCCAAATTAATAAAAAATTAATAAATATTCAGAACGTATTATTCATCCCTACTCTCATACCAGATAACCAAAATTGATACCTAAATTCTGAATTCTTATACCATTCTAAATCTGTCACATAAATATTGTTTATATTTTAATAATAACAGTGAAGATATTTATCTTTCTTATTTAAATCTATCTATATCAATTTTGCTTCTGTTAGACCTGTAAATGTCTTTAAATTTGAATTAACATGTTATAAGTTAACCATGACTAAATTCAAAGTCATATAATCATATAAATGAATAAGTTCTTACAAAACAATCACTAAATGCCTAATATTATCTGAATGCATACATTTACATAAAAATTTATTAAAATGTGGTTGGTTGAAAATCCATACATGTGAAAAATAAGAACCTATATAAAAATTTTTAAAAAATATATACTAAAATCTATTAAAAGATTAAATTATTATCACATTTTGCAGAAAAAACACACATTCTTAGAATTAATAGAAAATTTAAACATTTAAGATAAAGTAAAATCATCTCCATCCTCCATATAGAATCTTTATGAAATTTCACGATCTTTTTTGTGACATTTTAAGGCAATCGGGTAGTATTAAATTCATAAACGGTATTTACAGTTTCGTGTTCTTTACTTAAGTAAGTATTTCTAAAGTACACTCATGTTTAAAACTATTTTTTCATCCCCCAAAAATAATACTTTGTAAAATGCTCTATCACTGTAACCTATTTTTAGAGGGAACATGTGTAAGATAAATTTAACTAGCGTTATGAAAAATGACGAATTTTTGGCCGCTCTGTAGCAGAACAGACACTATTTAAAGCAGCGAGATGCGTTAATATTCATGACTTACAATCTCTATGCTATAAAAATAATAACAGAGTTCTAGAACTATTGCAAGTTGACATGAAAAATGTTTTGAAGTATAAAGTTTGCTTTTCAGGATCAGCAAATGATAATACCTGTGCACTATATTAAGAATTCTACTACTTAACATGAAGTTCAATTCTTGTAAGCCATTTCTGGAATTATTGTACGAGGGTCGTTCAATATGTCCTTAGAAAATCCAAAAGTTAGTGCTCGTGTAATCGAAAATGGTTCATTTGAAGTAAGCATCATGATTAACTAGATCGCTGCCTAAATCTCAGTTACTCGTATTCGTGATCATGATACTTTTTGCATGTTAATGAAATCATCCTCGCCATCTTTGGAATAAATTCACCAAAAGTAATCCATTGTTTTGATTTTTTCTTGGTTTCTGGTGTATAATGCTTAATCCAAGTCTCACCAACTGTGACAACTTTACATTAAATATCGTCGACTAAAAATGTCGAGTTGTCACAGTGATGTGGCAGCCGTCAAATTTTGATTTGGCAGCAAATTACCAAATAAAAACTACATTATGAATTAATGTCAAATTTGTTTTGTCTTCGTTTATCAAATGACAGCATCCAGTTATAACAAAATTTATCTTAATGAGGCTTTCTGTCTTCAAATACAAGTACTTTTTGAACCATTATCGTATTACGAAAAATTGCATAAAGTAATTCTATGAAAAAAGCTGCAAATAAGTCGTCAAGAGAAGAATGATCGAAAGAGAAGGAAATGTAATACGAGGAAACGTATAAGACAAAATATGATCTGTAACTTTAGCATCCTATTTAGTTCTGTATTTAAATGTAATAATATTAAATGCGGTTTTTTAAAATGTAATGGTCTATTCAATGATTTGAGCCATTTTATTGCTTTGAGTAGTTCTTCAGACAAGAGAATAGGTTAGATTTAAAGTACTGCCAATTGCCTTCAGCTTTTATCGAACTGAATTTTTCAACATTTGTGGCATCCGCGGCAGGATACTTTGGTCCGGAGAGTGTTGTAAAATTCTAGTTTAGATGAGAATCAAAAGGAAATCAAAACAAAATATCCTCATTACTTTTTCAAGGTACTCGATCTTTTGCCATATATGAAGAAGACTTTGGAGATTACATCAATAATTATCTTGAACTTAAATCAAAATTTGATACTTCTTGGATAGGATACCTTAATCTTTGTTAGAGTGTTCTTCAAAGAATAATGATACAAAACTGAGCCAACTGAAATTTCAAAGGATTTTTCACTTTCTGATATATTTTCTCACAAATTTTTGAATCTGATTAATTACCGGAAATCTACAAGTTTCATTATTTATACTGATTTGCGGTACTTGATTTCAGAACTGCAAGGTAGATTTCAAGTTCTTCAATTATAACAGAAAATTTCCCTGCCATTCAACGACTGAAATAAGATTTGACCTTGACGATCTAATAGTACACATTTAGGTTTGGGGTCTTCTATATTTATTGTGATGCAGAATTTAACTACCGAAACTAACTTTCCTAATTGGGTGAGTCTCTATGATATTCTGGAAACCAAACTGAGAGTTTTAAGAAAGTTTCTGGAAACCAAAAGATAAGTTTGCGGATTTTCTAGAATATCAGAATCATATTAGTCAGAAAATGTTCCACTAGCCTGGGAATAGAATAGAATTTGGGGGAATACTAATGATAAATCGAAAATTCCTTAAGGAACTTACTTGTTTTATGCAGCATGAGGTCAAATCGGAAAAAATGATAACTTCTGCTTGTGAGGGTTTTGTGAAAAAGGGCGTAATAATTAAAATGAATAATTAAAGTATTTTAACCCCTTCGCGACAAGTGTCTCGTCTGCGCGACTCAACGTTTCTACTCTCACCACTCCGGCATCACTCCACATGACGAACTCTGATTGACATGG
Source organism: Nephila pilipes (assembly GCA_019974015.1). Lineage (NCBI taxonomy): Eukaryota > Metazoa > Arthropoda > Arachnida > Araneae > Nephilidae > Nephila > Nephila pilipes. Next base: position 245,238 of record BMAW01058297.1, on the reverse strand, counting down.
TGGGCCCAGCGTCAAGTCAGCGTAATTGGGAAACGAAATGGTTTATTTGAATTTTTAAATGCTACTAGATGGCGCCAAATTACAGCGGTTTTCATATCAGTCGAATTTCGCATCATTTTACCTTCACATAATGGTATTAATTTCTATTCTGTACTTTTTTTTATATTTGATATATTTATTGGTGTAAAATAACTGAGAAAAACTGAGATCTTTATAAGTGCACGTGATAGTTAAGCGACACCATCAGAATACACAGCATATTTTTTAATTTTAAATTAATTAAATTTAATTAATTTAATTTTTATACAAAGATTACTATTCCTTAGTATCCTATTTTTTAATTTCAAATGTATGGTATTTGTAAATTTTTCATGTGTACAGCATTTGTTTATGTGTGCATAGTTAAATTCTAGTATTTTGTACATTTAATTAATTTTTCTTAATGATATTGTTTTTACATTATTACATATTGGGTAGTAGTTTGTTATTTATATATAACTTGTAAAATTGAAGTCAGTCTTTTAAATGCTAATTTTATAGGTATTATTTTGTAAGACTAGGCTTAACTGCTTTAAATGCTTGGGCCGCTGGTTTTTACCGCTCCGTTTACCAGCCTTTGGTCCAGGAAGTGCGCTTCATTCCTGGTTTGCCGCTCCTCAAAGGGTTAAGATATACAGGACATGGCAACGACCGTCATGATAGTAAGACCGAATTCTTTTTATAAAGGGATATTTAAACCTTTCCGGGGGGTATATTTTTATATCACATATTTAGCGTTTTAAAAATCTTAGTAAAGTACGCTTTTTTCCCACACATTTATCATCACATGGTAGATTATAGTTTTTTTTTATATAAATTAGATGGCAGAACCATGCGGAATAATTATTAAAATTATTGCTTTGATTCTTATGAAAGCTCTTAAAAAGTGGTTGTTTTATGCCTCACAAAAGTCTTTCTGAAATGATTTGAAAATTTTAAATTCATGAGCTACCCGATCTTGCATATAATTTTTCGGAAAAAGAAAAAGACTATATCATTTAAAGCTAATAAGATACTGCAGTTACTAGCAATATTTCAAACAATAATTAAAACAATTTGCGAACTATCTATGAAAAAGATTTAGATCAGAAAAATAAAAACCATTTTCAAGGATACTTCTGATGGAAAGAGACAGTGCCTCTATAACACGGTATTTATGCAGTAGGAATTCACTATGTTAAGGATTCTTTCAAATAATGTTTTGAAATGTTTTCTGAACGTAAGATTTGTGTCTTTACTCCTAAAAAAGAAAATCAGCAAACATTGAAAAATTTAAGAGTAAATGAAATCGAGTTAACTGGAGCTACTTCCTTAGGTAAGGAGTTGATTTCCTATTAGGAAGAGATTTGATTGGAAAATTATTGACGGGTATCTGCATTCCTTTAAATTTTGATTTTGCTGTGATTGATTCATACAAAGTAAGAAAAGACGGTTTTTAGCAAAGAAAATGGATTCAGTTCTAGTGATTATCATCAAGTTTTAGATTCTGTGTAATCTATTCTTAGATTGTATGTCAATAATTTTCTTAAAAGAAGTATGAGAAAGTGTTTAGTTATGTATTTCTGATCCCATTGAACACATCTCTCAAAGAAAGCATTTTAGGACCAGTTAAATGAGTTTCATGAAAAATTATTTATTTTTTCCGATGGTACGTACAAATCAGAATTAAATTGGTTATTAGCTTTCATATCTGATAATAAAGAATTAGTTGTAAAACGAAACAAAAAAGCTGTATAAAGTTCACGGAATAACGGTTATTTTAAATAATATCAGAAAATATTGATTGAATGAGTATATAGAAAAATAATAGAGGCAGACAGGAGAGTAATCAAATTGAATACTGTACGTCGGTTGTAAAAGAAACTCTCTTATATATACATAATTATGATGATAATAAGAAATATATTATGATAATAATAATAAGATATGTTTCTAAATGTTTACAAAACTTTGTTTGTCCGAAATTACTTTGATACATTTAGTTCAAAGCAAACATTTTTTTATATGAAAATTTTGTATCATCAATTCATATTTTTACGTATAAAGATCTGATTTTCTGGGTTGATAAACGCATTACTGATTGAAAAGATTTATCGGCCTTTTTGAATTCGATAGTTCTGTGGAAATTGCATGCTTACTTAACGGCTGATAAAATCAGTGTATAGATAATATTATCAAACTGGATCGCAAATCATGTTTTCTTTATTAAGAGAAAAAATTTGGAATGCAAAATCACGTAGGAAACTCAAAAATTCAATCCATGATTATTTCAACTGAAAACGTTGTAAAGCAAACCCATTGGCTTCTATACTTTGTCCACTCATAGTAGAGTTAATTACCTCATTCGGGACGAACGTACAGTATACACATCACTCGGAATCATCGTTCCCGGCCGAATGTATCAAATACTCATCACTGGAGAATGAGTTAAGGGGCAAACGATGCGTATTCACATTTAAGGTGAAACATTTTTTTAAATATCTCGAGTTGGAGCCCTGTGTACATGATTTTTTAACTAAATAGTAGTTTTAAGATCTTGTCCTTCAGTGTGATCACAGTCTATCTTAATTTCAGTATTTTGCTCGACAGCTGTGGTGGGAGAGGAAGAAAAGCGTAATGTAAACAAACTGAATTCGGTTCTTTAAAGTTTCATATGATTCGTGTATCTAGTGTCCTCAGGGAACGTCCTAAGTCTAAAGGGTTAAGGGAAAACTAGAGAAAAAATTACCGTCCCTAAAGAGTTAAACACACTGTGGGTTTTAAAGAAGTAGGAGTCAGTTTGGCAGGGATACTTTTTTTAATGATTGAGTCAAAAATCTGGATATTATTGAATATTTGTTCTCAGTACCGATCTATGCATTTGGATCTTGTGGCTTCTAATGGTACTGACATTTTTCTATTGGTATTTTGTCATTTTATAGCTAGAGATGGTAGACCAAGAACTATCTATTCAGATAATGTCAAACATTTTAGTTGTGTATATGAGGAAGTACCTGAACTGTATTGGGAAAGAATTGTGTGAAGCATATATTCATAAACTTTTGTGAAAATTCAACTCTCCAACGGCTGCCTGGTGGAGAAGCTTCTGAAATGGATTAGTCTGAATCGTCAAAGAACTGTAGAGAAGACCCTTCGTAAAGTCAATCGTACCTTTTGAGGACCTCCAGACTGTAAAGTGATTGTAAATATGTTATAAATTTCCGTCCAATTATGTTTTTCTTTGAAAATTCTCATAATCTGAATTCTCTAATTCCGATGTTTTTGACTGAGAATAGTAATTCCTATACCAATGATGTAGATGTTGTGGAATCGCAATCTTTGAGAGGATATCGAATGAAAATTTTGAAAGCTTTAATGTTTTAATTTCGGAAAAAATATATCTGCTTATTAATATAAAAATAAGAAATACATAATAATGTATGGGAATCCGAAATCGATCAAGATGTGTCAAAAGGGGACTATCGTAAGAAATGATTAAATTGGCTTTTGGGTATAATATTGAATGTGTTGACAGATAGTGATGTAAAGATGTACACCAATAGAGAGAAAACACTATCTGGAAATTCCATAAAATCAGTAAGAACAGTTTTTTCTTTGGAAAGGACCATTAATGAAAACATTAGATCGCTGTAGACTTACAAGATTTGTCAAGGCTCCTGATAAACTTGATTTGCTTATCAAATAATGTATGTTTTTGAGTTGTAAGAATATACTCAAAAAGATGGGATAATGTTAAGAAGCCATCAAAAAGAAGATGTAATGAAAAGAAAACCTAATGCTATAAAACGTATAAAAGCTGATATGATCTTTTGTATTCCATGGCCTATGTAACTTTGTATTTTGATGTGGTGTAATAATATTAAATGTTATTTTTACACGAACTTTTCTAATCAAGGGCTTGAGTCGTCTTATAAATTCGATAAAGTCTTCAGATTGGAGACGATTCATTCAGAATTAAAAGTCATTTTAATTGCATTCAGAGATTTTCGAATATAATTTTCAATAAAAGCCTTTATGCTATAGTTCCAGGACTAGGTTTTTTACTGTATTAGCAGCATGAGATCAATCACTTTAATTAGTGCAAGGAACGACAGAACTTGAGTAAACACCAATGGCTGCATGTTATCTTTATTGAAGAGTTAAGGTTTAGTTCATCTCATTGTAAAAGTTTTTTAATCCGGAGGAAGTTGAAATCATTCTTCGGACATTATAGAATGTGACCATTTTGGTAGTACAGGTGTGTTGGCATAAAGTGGAATAATTATTGATGAATCTACAACCCTACACGTTTTGAACTAAAGCTCTGGGACAGACAATAGATATATCGTATGATGTCTTAGAACCTTATGCAAGACAATACTAAAGTGCACATGGATCAACATTTTAATTTTCCGACGATAATTATTCTCCGCATTAAGCAAACTTCGTTATCGAATTCTATGAAAGTGAATCCGTTTAGGGAGGCTATGACCAGCACAATTTTTTTTATCTGAGCCCTATAAAGAACTTATGCGAATACCTACTTTGTAAATGTAGTTGAAGAGAGACATCCACTTCCTACTCATATAAATGTCTCGAAATTACATTGTTAGTAAAATGGAACTTAACAACCCAACTGAAACCAGCATTAAATATGTTGTGATATTGTTACCAGTATTAAATATGTTGTGATATTATTACCAGCATTAAATCATATTGTGAGAAGTGTATATATGTCAAGAGTGATTTCATACCGCCTCAAATTCATAAGGTTTAACTTTTCTCCGAAGAGTTTCTTTTTTCACTTTAAATACTCCTTGCCACATATTGTTGCCATTTTAATTATATCATTTGCAGTGTTCTTATTTTTTTTTCCTCTTGTATTTTCATAACATGTTATTATACTTCGAAAAAACATCATATCATAAAATTATAGAATACAGTTTCAGAGAAATCCATGACTTTAAGCACGTAAAGATAATTTTGAAGATGAATGTATTTTAAAGAATCATGATGGGGTCTAATAAATTCCTACTTTTTGTTGATAAGATCTTTTTAATGCATCAGTATAACTAATAAATGGTTATCTCATCTTAGATGCATAATTATATCCCCTTTTCGATATAAAATTGTATTTCTATTTTGTGACGATTAAAAAATCACACATTGATGATTTTCTTCAGGCAATTAGAGAAATTTTTCAGGGATTGCTAATTTATATGCCTCTCTTTTACAAACCCTAAGACAAAATATTTTTATATATGAATTCAGCAGATTACTTCTATATTATTGACTAAAAACAAACATTTCTCATACCTTTCAGGATGGAATTCAATTTGAAAAAAATTCATCAGTATGTAAATATATGTTATCGCTTAAAAATTATTTATTCTGGAAATACCTTGCTTTTTATTTGAATAAGAAGTAAATGATTTTTATTCGTATGTCAATAAAATGATTTTTTATGTATTCATATATTTAAAAAATGACTTTCTTATTGATATATTTATTTTTCTTTTTAATTTTTAATTACTTCTGAGATCAAATAAAAATTTCAATAAGATTATTTCCTGCTTACTTTAAGTACAGAATATGAAATAATAATGTGAAACATTTTCCAAATTCTTTATTATAAATTTCATAAGAAAATCATTAAGTAAATCTAATTCATACTTCAATATCAGTTTACATTCTGTTTTATTGGAAGCATTTCAAATTAGGAAATGAATATATGTTACAACTGTATAATGATATCAATGTAGTTTAAAATATGGTTTCAAATAATACTTATACAAGAGATCATATAATAAGTATTTGATAATTCAAGTAAAAGAATCTATGCATTGCTCTTCATACTTTTAAAATAAATAGTAGTTTCAAAGAACTTATATGATATGCGAATAATCTAACTATGAATCGTATCTACAATAAATTGAATGAAAAAAAAATTTGCAATCTTGCAAGAATAACATTTTCATTCATATAAAAACAATTTAAAAGAAACAGCCCATTTTGAGTACATAGCTTAACTATCAAACAAATTCTAAATTGAAAAACAAATTCTTTGAATTAAGTTTTGAAATGAAAAGATCGCAGCGTAAAAAAACAAATTTGAAATACATATGATTCAGACGGGACTAGAATCAGTGATACATAAAATAAACGTAGAAAATAGAATTCGTGATGAAACATATTTTGGATCTTTTTCAATAGAAAATGTGTATCATTTGTTTCGTAAGTTTGTAGTTGAATTTTTATGATACATTCATTTTCAAAGTTTATATATCTATATCTACAATATTTTTTTATCTAAAAATTTCATTCAAAATACAGTTTCGTTTTGAAAATGTGTAAGAAATATTATTCTTTTAATAAAATAAAATTGTTTCACCATCGACATTTAGAAGTTTTTACTTTTCTAAATGAATATTTTCAATCATTTCTAATGTGATAATTCATTTTTCACATTTTGTTTGTACTTTTATAACTGTAAATAATAGTGTTATAAAAATATGCAATATTTATATCACGTTACATGAAACGTTCTGTTTGAGTAAACGTAAATACAATAATCATTTCGCAATATCTTTAAATGTTATAAAATGAATCAAAGGTAAATATCGTATGAATAACAGAAATAATACATATTAGAAATCTATTTGTATGTGTGTGTATGATAATCGAAATCGTCATTCCAACTTTATTTTTAGCGAGCTTACAGACATGATTACTTTTTAATGTTTTTACAAAATTTCTAGTTTTGTATAATCACTAAGTAGAAAAATTCTCAGGTTTTGCAGAATATAAATTTATAATGATATACATTTGAATATAGTTACAGTAATACAATTAATATCCTACTTAAAGTTAGTAAGATTTTATTTCAATACATTGTTTATTTGATCAATTCCATTTCGAATTTTTATGTCTATTATGGGAGATAATTTGTAATACTTAACGAAAACATAAGTAATTATAATAGTTATTTCAAATGAATATAAAATTCCTTTCAATTAAACTGATAAAATTCAACGTATTCTTAACATTTCTACTTAGTTTTGAGTTTTCAGAGATTCTTACAATATTCAGACATCTATAAAAGAATCTAAAATTGGTTGCTTTTAAAATGCTATTCAATTAAACCTTTTTAATCTCTTACACTAGTCATCAAAATTATGTTTAATTATTTCTACGTACGCTTAAGCCAACAAAAATTTTAACTTTTATGTTATTGTAAGTTACTGATATAGTAATGCTCACTTTAGCAAGAATGAATTTTATGTCAATTGAAAAAAATTTGTAAAAAAGCAAAGAATTACAACAATCAAATTTATGAATTTCGACCTGGTATTTAAAATATCATTACAAATGTTACTATTTTAATGAATGTTTTTAAAAATATAAATTTTGAAGTGATTTTAAATTAAATATGCATTGAACTATCTCAGTATGTTTCAAAACCACAACAAAGCTATTTAATGACTAAATATTTAAGATTATTAATTAAATAAGGAATCCAACATTATTTGGATTCATCAAAAAATTATTTTCTCATGTGGATGATTTAATTTAATTTTTTTTTTTTTGAATTTTAATATTCTTTACTTAATTTGACTGAGAATTATTGACGAAAATTACTATGTTATGAATTGAGTTTCTGAAATCTTAATAATTCTCTTAATATCGTATCTTAAACCAAGTTTGCGACATTTAGTCCGTTTTATACATAGTAACGATTATTACAGAATTAAGATATTTATTACTCAACTTACTCATATCTATGAAATGAAAGTCTTATAAATGTTTATACAAAATTATTGTTACACACTTTTAAACACATTAATTTCGAAATGGTATCTTAAGAGTTAAATTATATATAATTTAAATATATTCTTATATAATAAACTAACAGATATTTCTAACGAAATATGGCTAAGTTTCACATGTCATTATTATTAAGAGAGACAGATATGGTGAGAAATAATATTCTACAGAAATATTTATGCTAATGTTTAATTCATTATAAAAATTCTAAGAAAAATTAAGAACAAATTCTAATTTTACAATCTAAATTTGATATTACAGAATTTAAAATCCGCTCATTTAACATGGTAATGACATAAATTTGAATCATGTTATCTCATTAAAGTAACGAGTCTTAATGTAATACCCTTAAACGCACTGCAGTTTTCCCCTTGCTCACAATAGCCTTTCCTGAACTTAAATGAATGGGCAAATTGGATTGACGACAAGTTCAAAAGGTTTCTTTAACACATCATCAACTGGAAACAAAGAGGGTATAATCGAAGCAGCATCGATCACACCGGACTCATTTACTTAACGAATCATAAAAAAGGTAAAAGAAAGAAAGTTATAAAGAGTATTGCGAAGAAAAAATATATCATCCTAGTGAAGTCAAAAATATTTTTCATCCTTTCTTTCGGTAGTCCTTAAGCAATATCATTTTTTGTGTGTGGTTGATATCGTTACAGCTTGTACCATGAGATCTGTAGAACAAAAAAAAAAAAGAAAAATAAATCGTAAGATTGTTATCTGGAAGCTCCCTGAGGCCATTATAAAGAGTTGAGAAGGGTCTTTGTTCCGATCTATCAAGAAGTACAAGGTGAGAACAGGAAATCGCCATTTTTGTTCTAATGTCACATTATTCACAGAGAAAATGATTTTTTCTGTTGAGTAGTTGGTTCAATTAATCATTTTTTTTTAATTTATAAAATTGCTGAATTGATTTATCAAAGATGAAATTGTTTTATAAAGTACATATTTAATAAATTGTGTGAGACTTATTATATTTTCTTTAAACTAATTCCAATTCAAGTGAATAGAAGTGGTTCATGAAATGGAAATTATTATTTCATAATACATTTAAACAACAATTCACCTTGCTTGCAATTAATATGTAATTTTTGAAAATTACTTTTTATAAAACGAATGATAATCAAAATATGCTGAATGAGAAAAACTTTTACAGATCTAAATAGACACAATTCCCTAATTAAATGATGAAATTATATAATAATTACTTGAATATCCATGAGTTAAAACTTATAAATATATGATTCATCACCAAATTACTGTTCGTGTGTTTCAAATAGTTAAAATATGCATCAAAATTAATAAAAATTGATTTATTTACTTTTCCATGACTTATTCGGGTGACAAGAAATCACCCAAGTCGATCATGAAAAAGAAAAATTGAAGTTGTAACAAATGTGGTTAATGTGCTGGTGTAACTGCTAAATCTGCCTCTCTTCTTCAAACTGAAATAGAAAAACTTAAGGAAGATTTAGCTGAAAGATATATACATAAATATTTAGAAATGAAGAATACAAATGATATAATTTTTGAAGAAAAATCACTGTATTTATTGCATATGTGTAGAGAATAAATGCTCAATTTTTGTCTTGAAGCATCGGCAAAAAATAAATTAGGCGATGCTCCCTAGCTCATTTGCTCTTTTTATCTGAATGAATGAATTCTTTATTTAACCTTTCATAGTAGATAAAATAAGTAGTAAGTAACATGTAATATATATGTCTAAATTTAAAGCACTCATATCTTAAAATGAAATACCTTAGCGTAAATTTGGGTTTTTAGAACATTAATGAGAAATTATAATGAATTTATCATAACGTATTTTCAAAATTCGAAATAATTATTGATCTTCATGTAAAACCTAAGCAAATCACAATAATTTAGAATTCAGCATTTTTTATTGATTCAAATATATTTCGTCTCATTTATATTATGTCCTGAACTGTACAGAAAACTAATTTTTTCGAGGTTATGCAATGCCAAACCCATATAAATCTTACTGAATGAAGTTACAGTATCAATTAATGCAATAAGAAGAAAAAGTGCAAAAATGGCGTCGAATCGTGTATCTTATTCTCTCTTGTCCTAACGAGGACTTTGAGGCAAGGCTGAAGTATCCTCATATCTTTTCCTCTATTCCCAGATTACAGGATAACCGGTCAAAGATGAACGTGTTCCCATTAATGTTAGAGGAGTCACGTCGTTCAAACCATTCGTGCCTGCCGCAGCTAACAGGTTCTTCTTCCCTGAAACAGTTATTTTTTCTCAGTTCCTTTCTTTGTGCCTCTTTTCACCTAGGGTACTCGCAGACAAAGAACAAAGCGGTGGAAATTGCTGCCTAGTAATAAAATGGGTTTTCTGAAATGGAAGACTGTAATTTAGGTCGGCCGTATCTCAGGGTACAATCAGAAGGGGCAATTAAATGGCGGCGATCAATCGTAATTGAAAAAAAAAGGTTATTTCGAAATTGCAGATCTTTCTGTGGATCAATCTAATCTACAATCAATTTTCTTTCAGGTTGTTTTGAGAGATAGATAAATTTTAGGTGTCTGGGTATGAGATAGGAATATATGTTAGTAATAATATTTATAGTTACTTAAATGAAGAAGCAATATAATGTTTTATGCCTTTTTTTAGATCTTGCTTATATGCTTAACTCAGACTAAAATATAACTAATTGCACAAATAAGTAATCAATAAATATTCCTGATCTCATTATCTTTTTACAAAGAGCTTGTTGATTAAAAAATAAGTGTTATATAAATAAACATGAAATAGCTTTTCATACATATATTTTTGACTATTTTCTTCTATGTTTTATATTTCGTACTTTAATAGAAAATTATTTTTAAATTTGTACGTATAAAGGTATGGTATACGTTCGACTCCACCTGTGAATCCGAAAAATGTCACCAAATGAAGACGGTATAAAAAATAATTAATGAAAATTTGTCTGGAATTGCAATAGCCTTCTTGGTCAACGAGAATTTAAACATCTACTAAAATTACACATTAAGCTGATGATTCTAAGCTAAAGAATTGCTTATGTTCAGTTGGAATATTTGTTAGCTCTTAACTGAGCTGATATTAATATGGATAATATTCTTTTCCGAATTCAGTTTTTTCAGTTAAAACTTCAACATCTCTTTGTTAGTGTTAAGGGAAGATAGCCTTAAGTAACTGTAATCAATTAACAAAATTTCGTTTTAGTATGTGTATTCTGAATGAGAGTTTATTAATGAATGAATATATTTCTTATATATTATACTTTTAATAGCACAGTACCTCTTTTATATATAAAAAAGTATAATACTGATTAAAGAAGAGCTAGTATGTATGTGAATAAATAAGAAAATTTTTCTGTGTTAATAAGCAACTGAATATAGGTAGAGATACTATTCCTCCTTTCTTAAAAGGAAGTATTTGTGAAAATAATAAAGAAAATAGAAATCAAGAAAATAATTATTTCAAACTCTCAATAAAAATAAAATTATTATCAATATCGTATTAGACTTCTTCCATAATTAAATTTATTATATAAATAATATTCTCGTTACTGATCCAATAGGTTTCAAACTTTTCCTCGTTATTTTGAGACGTCGTTATCAGCAAGAGATCATTTTAAAGCTCTTACATCTTATATATTATGAGTCCTGAGATTTTTAATATATTAAGCCAAATTAGGAAAATATCCTACATTATCCATTTTTAATGGTGTTATTATGAATTCAAATTAAGATGTGTAAAGTGAAAGGAAGTATTAAATGTTTCAGAGTAAAAATAAATATTTAATAAAGTTATTTGCTAAATTATTTCTCTTCTGAAAAATGGGAACATTTTGAGAAGAAATAATATGTATGGTTAAGTTGAATGAAGCAATTCGAAGCTTCAATTTTGCAGTTTTCATTTGTAATTTTAAAGTAGGTGAATATTTATGTAATTTATTTTTTACAAATACCATAGACATTCTGAAGCAAATTCTGTTTGAAAATTTTACAGACAAAGCTACAGAAATTGCAAAGAGTTGCAAGCTTTTTTGGTTATGGATGGAACATACATTTAAATAAATTATTCTAGTAAAATACTTAATTCAAAATAAGTTTACATATGTGAGTTATTTAAATAGGCATTTTTATTTATCAATTTCCTTTTGTTTACATCGTAATTTAATGTATATAGTTGTTTCTTTACAGAAAGATTTGTGAAACACATAAAATGTGACACTTTTAACATTTTTTCTCTTGCATTACATAAAAAACATCTTTGAATATATATGTAAAATATATTGTTTCAGTTTTAATTTATTGAACTTTTTAATAATTTGCTTTCTTTTTTTTTCTTGCACTATGTAGTTTGCAAGATAGAAATAAATTTTGAAGTGAGTTTTAATGAAATTGCATTGCGAAATTACAACATTTGTGTTGCAATTATCAATTAAATGAAAATGTTATAATTTTTTCGCAAACTTATACCTATATTATTAAGAAACTTAAAGAGCAGATAAGGAAGTAATATGAAAAAAATATTTTAATATGAAGAAAAAACTAATTTCAATTTTCTTACACATTCTAAATATTTCATTAAAGTGAAATTTGAATCAATTTATAATTTATTATAAAATTATATTTAATTTAATTTAATTACAAATAATTAAAAATTACATATCCTTATACAAATAACAATTAATAATTACAAATAGTAATGCAAATAGTATTTCCTAACTTACAAACAATAATTAATAAATATAAATAATAATACAAACTATGATTAATAATAACAAATTTTAATTATTTACAATAATTTTATTTATATTTGACGTATGCTAACAAAATTATAATTTACATAAGCCAATAAAATTATATTTTAAGATAAACAAAATAAGCTTGGATAAAATAAAAGAAATACTTTTCTGAAATTTCACTTTTTTGATTCAAATATTAGGAAGTAATTTAATAATATATTTAAAAAAATAAGAAAAACAATTATTTGATCCAGCAAAGTAAAATAAATTTGGAAAACTTTGTATTATCTACAATTTTTTTAAATGAACATAAAATAAAGAATGTTTTGAAAGTAAATAAAAATATGTAATTGTATAGCTCTTAGAAAGCAATTTTCACAGCAAAGCTCTTATGTTTTTCCAATATGAGATTAGAAACATAATGAGGTTGTCATAAGAATAAATTTTCACACATTTGATTGCATTATAGTTTACATCTAAGAGCTCATTACATATTCCGTTCATTTAAACTTCTATAATAAATGCATGAATAATTTTGGTTAACTACTCAAATGTAACAGTCAAAAAGATGCTTTTGACATTTTAACCCGGATATTTATGCATCTAATAATTATGTTTCACATTTTACTGGAGTTGAATATAATTATACTTTAATCATTTGACGTATTATTTTTTTAAATTATCACGAAGGATTTATGCACTCACACAGAATAGAATTTTAATTTACTCATAATGGCTAAGAAAATGAGGTTAAAATGTAACATATTTTATATGTGTAGTTTTATATATGTAGAACATCTTTGTGATAAAATGATTTAAATAAACATAATAAGTGAGTTTTCGTATATATATCTTATCTGCTGGATGGTTGCACCAAATGTTTTAAATGTTCCTGAAAAACGCAAAATACTCTTTCAAAACGCCTCTAAACTTTTTTAACAAGAGAACGATCTCAGTACTAAACGAAAACAGAGTGGTGACTTTAACGTGCAAAGAAACTCATTTATCTGCCTACATTTGCTTCTTCTGAAGTGAACTGTTCGGAAAATGTTGTTATACCATATACAAAAATGAAAGAAAAAATAATAAATTGCATGGAAAAATGATTTGAAAGCTGTTTTATTGCAAAATATAAGTGTCATTTCTCGAGTTGGAAAATTCAACAAAAACCTTTTTCATGTAGCTTTATCTAGGACTCAAGCCAAGAAAATTATTTTTTTCTTTCGACGCTTTTAATTTAAGCATTAGGGAGAGAAACAGGCTCTAAGATGATAAAACTTCACAAAAGTGTTTATTATGCGTAGAAAAGCAGAGATAATTTGTAAATGGATAGAAAGGATATTTTGGAACATTTCCAAAAGAGTGATTCCACACTTGGCCTTGTTCTAAACGGTCTCATTAGTTGAAGCTGACTAATTAACAAAGCTGTGACTAGTGCAGAACGAGAATTTGTCTTATTCTTGGCACCGGCATTTTTAGAAGATTGGGACTAGGACGGATTCTTAGAGATTTCGTTGTTGTTCGCAATGACTTAAGGTGTCAAAGAAGGAAAGTTTTGTGTCTCCTTACAAACAATAGCTTTCATTCTCTGATTTTCTCTCAGGAAGAAGTTTTGTTTTCAACTAGATGGTAGTAAATGCCATTCAGAAGAGCACAAAGAGGACAATTAACCTAAGAAGGATTCAGAGATTTCTCTCAGTTTATTTTTATTATATCAATCCTACATTTTGTAATTAATGAAAACTAATAGCTGTCCTTACTTTAGAGATTATTCATTTTACGTAGGTATCAATGCCCATGAAAATTATCAAATGGTATTGTTTAACTTTTAAAATATTTATCATTCAATTTCTTGCTAAATTCAAGTAAGCGTAACTTATATGATAATACATAAACATAGAAACCATTCTAAAATTGATTTCGCTAACATAAATTTCATAATCACAAATGGACGTAACTCTTAAATTAAATAAATATTATTTATGGGTAATGCAATTGCATTTATTTCTTGTTTAAACTGAAAAATATTGCTAACATCTAAAACTAATTCGTGGATAATAAAGTGTATGAAATATCGCCATTTCTCAAAAGAATTCAGTATTCTAATTATAGTCCTTAAATTATTATAAAAAATTATGATTCATTAAATAGAAAAAAAAGAAGATTTTGGTATGAATTCCTTTTTTAAAATGAAATATGTACATGAATTCTATAAAAGTTGACTGAGATTACAAGTTTATTTATTTTAAATTTCGAAATTCCACTGTTCAAAATAATTTTCGAATAGAGCAAAATATCGTTTACAAAATACTTGCTTAATAATAAAATGTTGGAACAGTTTTAAAAAGTAAGTGGTTTTATAGAAGAAAATATTCATGTATTCCCTTAATTTTATCCACTTCCATCATTATTTTCATCCTTTTATCCTTATTTCAATTCTTATTTAGAATTCCAATTTATTTAATCAAATTAATTCAAAGCCTTTTATTTAATCATATTGATATCTTAATCATAATTATTTCGAAATAGAATATGCAATGTAAAATCGATTTTTGCAAGCATGATTAGATTTTCATCATTTTAACACAACTTTTGAAATTAAGAGTTTTAAAGAAAAAAAATTTAAAAGATGAATGTCGCTTATAATTGCATATTTAAAACTAAATTATATGAAGTATTTGACATTAAATATGCTTATTTTAATTAAATGATTTTTCCTAAGCAATGCTCAATATTTAATAATAATCCATGATAATGAATCAAATTATGTTTCTTTATCCCCTCCATAACATAAGGATATTATAATATGTTTAAGATATTAAGTATCATAAAACAACAATTTATATTCTGGCTGAAATTAACTGATAAAGCTCAGAATTTATTTAGATCCGATTAATTTTCATATAATGTAAGAAATAATTTGATTAAATAGGAAACCATAATTTAACTTTTCAATGAGGATGATAACCGTGAAAAAATAATAGCTAAATTTAATTTATAAGTAGATTTTTCAAATATACAGGGTGTAAATATTTATAAAATAGTAATTGTTACATAAAAATGTTAAAATTATTTTATATGACATTAATCTCATATGAAGACATATAATGCAGCTCTAAAAAGTCTAAAAATAGAAAACAAACAGTACAAAAGGGTTTTTTTTTTTTGTTTCTCTAAGTTAAATGTTTACCAGAATTCCTTTATTGTTTGACTAGAGAATTTTCTAAATTTGCACGTAAACACTACCGAAGTCTCTGATTTCCTCTGAAAATACAAAAACTTAACACAAACAATGTGATTCGGCTCTTTTTTTTTCTGCTGGCATTCTTTTTTAATCTTTAAATGCTCAAACATTGAAGACAAAGTTTTATTCCAAAAAGCCAGTAAAAAATGATTGCGTGTTGTAAAGGGAAAAACTCCAATTCTCCTACATAAAAGACTTTAGAAAAAGAGACAGTAAGAAAAATATTCCATCAGTGTAATGAAGAAAAGGAAGCTTTTTAACTTAAAAGGGAGCATTTCTTACATATGTATTGCGTAATTTTTATAGATTTCTTTTTAAGGGAATTTAAGACTGTATTTTAGTTATTTGCTGTTTGTTTTTAACAAACAGCCAATTCATCTATTTGTAATTCTTCGATCCAGAATGGAATAGTTTTAAAAGTCACTTTAAGCATTCTCGGATAAATCTCAGAGATCTTACTAACCACTCAAAGAATTTATTTGAGAAATTAAAATACTAAACTTGGAAGTTTATTCGCAGTTATTATTTTTCCATCAATTAGTTTACATATTGTTTCCTATTAAAATTTTAATTAATTTTAATACTGTTTGTAAAGGATTTCTAAAGCAGAACCTAAGATATAAATTAAATTAACTCATTTATCCATTAATTAAAAAGCTAAAAATAATGCAATACTTATTTGAATACTCAACAAAGAGAAATATAAATATATAATTCCCATTCATTTTACTTAAATAAATGGATGCATTATAAAAGCATTTTGAAAACTCTTTGAATATAATTATCATGAATTTAATATAATATTTATTAAATGTAACTTTCATTAAATGTAATGCTAATTCAGAATAATTTATAAGATTAATTTATTAATTGAGATATTTTATAATTTAAAAAAATTAAAAATCGTTAGCACTAGTGAATTTCAATATGTCTGATTCAAATGTGTAAGCAAAACATAGTATGTAATCGTTGAAGATTTAAATCTATGATTATTTCCCACAAAAACAAATATTCATTTTATGAGATTTCTGAAAAATGAATCAATTTTTAAAAGAGTATAATAACAATATGCTTTTTTTAAAAATAAATGCCCTCGAATAGAAAGTAAAACGAAAACAGGACTTTTCTTATGGTAAGTGTTAATCAAATTTCATAATTTGTTTTCCCAAGTTGCTTTCTTTTAACTTTTAATTTTTTGAGATTTTTAGTCATTTAACACAAGATAGTTTTTATTTATTTTTTTAAAATTATTTTTAATTGCAGAAACTCTAACTACTTAAATTTGTATTTAATTTAAATCAGTTTTTTTAACTTATTTTGAACTTTTTTTCAATTAGAACTATATTTGTGAAACTTTTAATTTAATCAGCAGTAGAATAAAAATTATTCCTTCTCGGTAACAAATGTTTCTGAAAAGGGCAAAAATTATTCTGTCTATTGAATAGAACGAGAAAAGCTTAAGTTAGCATGAATTTGTTTCAAGGTTATTCCAGAGAATTTCAATGAAATGCTAACTTATTATGATATATTTACAAATAAACAGGAAAATAATAAGAAAATGATGCATGGTAATAAGTAGATGAAATGAACTTCTGTTGAATAATTTTGTACATTAATGTATTATAAATTCAGTTCAAAAGGTATTAATTTTCTTTTTTTATTAAAATCACAAGTAATACTCATATTACTAGGCTTTTTCATTTTCTAATGCTTCTTTATATGGCATTAATTAGGAAAGAAACCATTGAATGTTTATTAATAAAAGGCTTTGAATAATGTTAAGTATTTCTGAGTAAATGTACGTTGGTGGAAAATAGCTTTAACAATCTTCACGCTAGTGCACTGATATAAATTGCATAAATAATACCAATGATGTCAAACAAATTCAAAATTTTATTGCATCAAAATCTGCTGCATTGTAAAATATGAACACTATAAGGATGGTAAAAGGACTAATATATTAAGCAACTACCTTATGAATTTAGAATTTCAATAATATACTTTAAAATTCCCGATACAACTCTTTTTCTTATCTAAAATATTACCAATATAAAAAGTTATATATCTCATTCTAAGATTTCACATAATGTGAAAGATTGTTGCCCCCTCCCTCCCTTTTATGTATATAATTTTATTGAAGTTATTTTCAAGCTTCACTTTTCTAAGAACTGTTTTATACTTTTTTAAGATTACACTAATTACATTTGATTATGAAACTATATAAAACTGGTTAGTAATTTTATCAGAAAGATGAAAACTCATTTAAAACAATCATTTCTTCAGAATAGATAGCTGTTTAATTTGGGTAATACCATGTAGAAATGATCTATGATTACATTATTCAATGAACTCAAATATAGAATAACAAATACTTAAATTAAAGTTATAAGCTTAAATTATTTTCTTTCACGCAATCCTTATGTATTTTATTAATTAATGTATTAAATTCAAATGTTCAACACATTTCACAAATCCTTCTCTAATGCCTGTTTAAATTTAAGTTTCGAATATTCCAATTGAAGAAGTATCAAGAAGCCAATAAGCAATATTTTCCAACCTCTTAGTTATTGATAAGTACAAACTTTTGTAAGCTTTTTCCAAGGATAGTTTTGTCCCAGCTTCATTTCAAAATCTTTAATTCAGAAGTATGATTTACAGAATATTGTTATCATCAAAATCTTTGCTACAGAAACCACTGCTAAACTTATTAGAGTATTAATCATGATGATAGAAATTTTCCAAGTTTAATCAAGAAATATTTTACATGATTGCTCGTACTAATTTTTAAGAAATGCATAATAGAATTTATTTATACCAATTTTATAACTTCATAAAATTATTTAAATTATATTATGGAAAGTTAAAGAGAAATTTGCTTTAAACTATGTTTTTTTTGGTGCTATCCATGTTAATGTAATCTTGAAAAGTATTTTTTTCATTATTAATTTGTAATACGCTTTATTTAGATATTAGGTTAGCAAATAAAAATAACTTGTAATAGCAGTATTCAGACAAATAAAATAAATATGAATAGTTATTCTAAAATATTTTTTACTTAAAATATTAAATATATTTTACTTAATTATTTAGTGTTTCATTTAAATGTAATTTAAGTAATTTTATTATTTTTTAAAACTGAAAAATGCTTTATCTTATTTGAATTTGCATACATTTTAATTATTTATTCACAGTGCTATAAATTCCAATCAACCAACCATTATTTATTCTCGAAAGCTTACTTTGAAAATAAATATTGCATACGAAATAAACTCAATTATTATTCTTAAATTCCAAATCAACGATGACGTTATTATGCTTCATTTTTTTTCTGTCTTAATTATAAGACATAAATATTTGATATCATTTTTTTTCATAATGTTGGATTAATTCCCCATTTTGAAATGTAGAAGTTAATTAAAGTTATTTTCTTTAATCATCGCCTTAAGAGAATGAGAAACATTAAAAAAATATATTATTTAAAATGAAAATTACTTAATAAGAAACACCCTGATTATAATTTAACTGTCACAGAAGACAAAAATAAGCTAATTTTAGACCTCGTTTTTAATATCTTTTAAAATATATTGTAAGATAAATTCAATTCAGATAATTAATATTTTTATATAAAAGAGTGGCTTTGCTGAACAATATTTTTTTAATGTAATATTTATGATCTTTTGTACTCATATACAGACTTACATAAAAATATGCATTTATATCAGCTATATAAAAAAGCTATTATAAAAGCTATATATTACTTTATTTATTAAAATGTGAAACTATTAATAAATAGAGCAACAATTTTCTTTTTCAATCAAATTCATATCCATGATTCGTAAGCGGTCAAAAAAAACTCAAGAATTTAATATAAAATGTTTTACAACATAACATCTAAATTATTGATTTGATATCAGAATATTTACTTTTTTATAAAAGAATTATATTGAAATAGATTGTTTTTTATTCAAGCTTAGAAACCATAAGAGCACTTTGGTAATATACTTCGTAAATTGAAACTATAGTAAAGTTACAAAGATGACATTTGCGCTGATTCTCCAGTTTCCAAACTTCCCTACCTTCTCAAAAAGAAGACATTGAGCCTTAATGAATGGAACATGTAATATACATGGTAGTTCTTTAAGCAGCGAGAGGGATCGAATCTCCGTCTCGGCGGAAATAACACCAGTCATATGTTTTCTACCATGACTACACGTCTTGTTTGACCGCAGTTGTCATGTGTAACAAAGGATAACAGAAAGATGAATGGTAATCAAAGAAAGTATTTAAAACATATTATTCAAAAGCAAAATGAATACGAATGATATAAAATTTCCATCTCTACCAAAAAGTAAAAAAAAAAAATCTGTAATATATTTTTATTTATTTCGATTTTAAACACACGTGAATTAAGCATTTCATTTTAAATGTAGATAGTTTCATTTATATATTTCTCCTACTCATTTTAATTAAAACAAGATATTCTTAACATAAAGTGCTTGTAATAAATAAAAAATAAATAATATTATTCGACTGTCTTAATGTCAAAAGGTTTATTGTTATGTAATCTGGTATATCTTTCAAAGACTGAAAAAAATCTCACCGCAAGATTCATTACGAGCAACTGTCAATGTTTGAAAGATGTCCACCATGACCATTCATAGACGGCTGATAGTGTGATATCTACCCTCTTACCGACCGCTACGCCATCTGCCCCTCAAGTCTGCACACCATTGAGCTAGATTACAGTGGCGCTTAGCTCCATCAGTTTGGAATGATGCTGACGGGGGACGTATAGTGTTTAGCAACGATTTCCGCTTCCAATTGGGCCCTGGCGATCATCGAAGACGTTTATGGACAAGCCCAGGGCAGCGTGCCAATCCTGCTTTCATTACTGCAAGCCACACAGACCCTCAACTAGGAGTTATGGTCTGGGGTGCCATTTCCTTTGATAGCTGGACCCCTTTGGTTGTCATTAGAGGCACAGTTATAGCTCAGTAGTACGTCGACGACATTCTGATACCTGTTTTACTATCGATCCTTTTGCAGTACCTGGCCTTATTTTTCTGCAAGATAATGCCATCCACATACAGCACTTGTCACTATGAACTGTCTTACTCTTTGTCAAAACCTTCCTTGGTTTGTCTTTCCTGCCTTCCTTTCCTTTGTCAAAACCTTCTCCAATCCATCATAACTGGTATATGATGGAAAGCTGAGTTCTTCTATTAGGGAACGTTGATGACCTTGCCCGAAAATTGGAGCAAATGTGGGAAGAATTATGGCAGAAGACCATCAAAGAGCTTTTTCACTCTGTGCCATGTCGTGTGGCAGATTCCATCTAGGCTAGAGGTGAGGCAACACCTTATTGAGCTCGTTACTTTATAACTATGTAAATCTGGAATAAATTAATCAGTTTTTCGGAAATTTTAATCATCTTCTATTCTGTACATAATTGTCCTATCCGCCTATTTTTGTCTCCATCGGTTAACTCATTCTTGGTAGGTTGTTTTTTTTTTGTATAGAATATATATATATATATATATATATATATGGCAGTAAAAAAATAATCAATGCTATAATAAAATTTTATACCTATATGGTTTAAATATTATGTATATCAATAAATATATTTTACTAAGTATAAAACAATTTATTACTTGATAATAAACTTTAAAGTATGTATATTCTTTTAATTCAGAACATAACGAACTATTTGTTCTATAAGAATTCCTACATATTATAAATTTTATATAAATCATATAAAAGATTATAAATTTTATCTGCAAAAATATCGATTTTTTTTTTCCTTTTAAACATATATATATATATATATATATGTAATGATTTAACTTTTAATTCAATAATTACTCTAAATAATAACTTAACTTTCTATTCTATCTCATTCCCTAATACAAAAGTAAAGAGTTCATTCATATTTCCTGATCCCCTTCCAAAGTATCCTTTTATTTAATAGATCACGCGCTCTTGAAACGGATAAATTCTGCTTAAACTAATTATAAATCTGTCAAAAACAATCCCTTTTTAATTCCCTATCTATTATATTCCCCTGGAATCCCCTTATTCATACCACGTGCTTCTGACGTTTGATGGGAATTTTCCCTAGTATATAACCAAAAACACAACGAAAAACGCTCTCTTTCATACTGCTCTTACTCTTACTCTTCTGCTATTTTCACCTTAACTTGCTGTTTAATGATGTAACCAACTACCTAATGAAAATAGTCTCTCTCTCTCAGCTTAAAATAAAAGTGAAAATTCAATACGCCTCGACTGTTATTTGATATTATGTTACATTACAAAAGTCGACAGGGAATATGTTACAT
>BMAW01058297.1:170839-218061 GCA_019974015.1 Nephila pilipes | reverse complement strand
ATTGATATTATGTTGCATTACAAAAGTCGATAGGAATAATGTTACATTTAGCCGGTAGGATAAGAGTTCCTCACTGGTGGAAACGTGAGATTTAAATTTTGATAACATGAGAGTGAGACCGTGCCGAGCAATTCTACTGGAATTCCGTTTTCCGACGACCAGGGATCATACCGAAACCCCGCATGAAGGCCGCCAGCAGAAATCAACAGCGATGCCAATCTTTACTTACGACCATCGATACCGTTGCAATGCCGATTAAATATCTCCATCAATTTTCAAGGACTTTTTTTTCAATATGTATCTTTTGAGATGTTCCAATATGGCCGACCTATATCATTCGAAACAAACAAAGTGGACTTTTAATTAGGAAGCAGTGCAAGCCCTACCATGTATGTGAACTTAGAAAGAAAAATATATATTTCATCTGGGATTGCGTCAGCTAAGTTAAATTTTTAGTGAATTTTCAATGATTTATTAAATTTATAAAAATTAAATTAATTTCTAATTAGTAATTTTTAAAGCACTATTCCTGTAAATTGACTTTTGTGATAACATTGCCTGATGTGTAATTGAAATTGGTATTCATTTAAATTTTGATACTTAGTTCTTATGAAATATAAAAAGTTAACATATTTTGGAATTTGATTAAATGTTATAAAAGTGTTTTTTGAAAAATATTACATCATGTGTTGTGTGTATTATCAAAGTTTGAAATTGTTCTAAAAGTGTCTGGTTTCTAAAAGTTTTTAACTATAAAAAAAAATGTGATATTATTATACATAGTTGAAATAGCTTTTGAATTTAATTCTAAATGGATTTTTAGGCCACAGTCATATGTAAGAAATAACATTTTATTTTGTGTGTGTAGTAAAACAAAGTTTGTTTATATTTAATATTTCAGAATATTTTTAGTGAAACATTTTTTGAAACCACAAATTGAAATCTTATTATTGCTACAAGGTAAACAAACTAGAAAAATAATGTGTGCTATATAAATGAATATGATTTAAATTTTATAATTTTTGCTTTATTAAGAAAAATATTTGAACAATGTTTAATTAGATCTGTGTGGTGGATATTCTAAAATATTATAAGAAATATCTATGAATTTACATATTTTAGTTTGAATTGAATAATTATTGAGAAATATTTTAGATTTGAATGAAGCATATTGTTGTTAAACATTACTTGAGAAATGATAAATAATATATTGATTTAAATGAAGTTGTTGTTGAAATAAGAAATGTTATATACTTTATGAAATGAATATTATATGGTTTTAAAATGAAAACCAACAATGTGTTTTATGTAATGAAAGTAAAAGAAAATTTTTGAATGTTTAATTATCAATAATACTATTTTAAGTTTAAAAGATGTTTTGTATTTAAAAGAATGTGTGTCTAGTTTAGATGATTTCTATAGATGAAGGTATTAATAAAGGAAGGTGGATAATTAATTTAAATGATGAATAATATGAATAAATAATAAATAAATAAATTAGAATAGCTGTTCCAGTGTGACATGCGAACAAGTGTGGCACAGTTTTGTCAACCACATTTCTTCAGCTAATTTTGAAAAAGGTTTGGTCTAGAAATTGTTGTAGACTAAGACAATAAGAAAGTAATAAATAATACAAACATACTTTTGTAACTACTATATAAATTTTATTTATATTTGTAAAAGCAATTAAAAAAAATAACAACTTGTATTTCCATGTCTGTTGACATTCCTGTACCATGTGGAAAATCAGAGTTTAAGTTTTTACATGTTCATTCTTCACCCAGAGATGCATGTGGAAAATTTGTAAACAACGTATTGGATACTGTGTCAGAGTCTTGTCATCAGTGATCAAAATGCAATTGAATTTAAGAATTGTCAAATTAATCTTTTTAAAATATTATACTTTTTTTATATTACTTTTGATTTACAAAATGCCACCCACATATCTCTGTTGTATAAGTATTTTTTTTACAGGTTCAAGAATTTGTTAGATGTTTAAGCACACTACTACACACAACAAATTTATATTTTTAATTAGTATTTAATATTTTGAATATCTTTTAAAATTGTATGTGTTCTAAAAGAATGAAGGGATTCCAAGGCATAAAATTTTTAAATTTTAAAATATGAATTATTTAGGTGTAACTTGTCTTAAACATAACTCTAAATTTTAAATTTGAATTTTTTTTCTTCCTTTGACACCCCTGTAAGATAAAGGTTATGTGTTAGGGCCCAACACACATCCGCGTCTTGCGGAGGGGGGAAATTGTAATGATTTAACTTTTAATTCAATAATTACCCTAAATAATAACTTAACTTTCTATTCTATCTCATTCCCTAATACAAAAGTAAAGAGTTCATTCTTATTTCCTGATCCCCTTCCAAAAGTATCCTATAATTTATTACATCACGCGCTCTTGAAAAGGATTAATTCTGCTTAAACTAATTATAAATCTATCAAAAACAATCCCTTTTTAATTCCCTATCTACTATATTTCCCTGGAATCCCCTTATTCTTACCACGTGCTTATGACGTTTGATGGGAATTTTCCCTAGTATATAAGCAACAACGCAACGAAAAACGTTCTCTCTTTCATACTGCGCTTGCTCTTTTTCATACAATTGTTCTGTTCTTACCTAAATGATGTAACCAAATACCTAATGAAAATGGTCTCTCTCTCTCACAGCTTTAAATAAAAGGGAAAATTCAATACACCTCGAATGTTATTGATATTATGTTGCATTACAAAAGTCGATAGGAATAATGTTACATATATATATACATACAAGGTGGTCATAAAAAACTTTGCCAACTTCTGAACTTCTAATGTCCGTTCCGCTTAACTGATCGAGATGATATTTCAAATATAGTTATTTGGAGGTATGCGCTAGAGATTCTGTGAATGGCAACACAATGACGCATACGGTTACAATTACATATACCAAAACTCGAAATTTTCGAAACCCAACGCCTTTTTTTCTCATTGCAAAATGTTCAGCGCATGCGAAAATCGGAAATAGCGTTGGAAAGGAACTTATATTCCCAAAAACTGACATGTTATGCACATATAAAGAACAGTTTTTCAGGGCGAAAGGACGAAAACTTCATATGACAAAGACAAGACACCAATTATGATGACAACACATATCGGACGAAATAATACATTGATTTAGACCAAACATTTTCCACTAGAGTTCCATCACAGGCAATTACAAATTGCATACGGGATACGGTGGACAATAAAGCTGAACGCAACATGGTATGAGGGATGTTTGCAATCTCACGCTTGGAATTTTTTAAATCAGCCAAATTTGTATTTTGCACTTGCAAACTTTGGGGATTTGATATGTACCCATAACAAGAAATTTATAGAAGTCAGATTAGAGGATTGCGTAGGCCACAGAAAATGGAAATTGCGCGAGATGATGCGATAGTCAAAATGCTGTTGTAGGACCCTACGAAAAGACTTCACTCTGTGAGGAGGTGCACCGTCTTGCATCCAAACGACGTCGTTTAGTGAATTCCGCTAAAGCAATTTTGGTATTGCATAATTGTGCAGCATGGCGGATAGAGAGCACGTTTCACAGCCCGTTGGTATCACTTTCTCAAAGAAGTGCGGGTCGAAAACATTTGTGCCTGTAATGCCACACCACACAGTAACTTTAGCGTCAAATAAAGATACTGGTGTCACATCATCAAGATTGATGTCTCACAATATTTAGTGTTCATGTTGCCAGTTAAATTGAGTTCAGTGTCTCGTTCGCCCATAGTATGCTCATTCGTTATTAGCATCTTATCTTATTAGAAATTCATTTGCAAAGTCTATACGTAGCATGTCTCACAATATTTAGTGTTCATGTTGCCAGTTAAATTGAAATATGTCTCGTTCGTCCATAGTATGCTCAGTCGTTATCAGCATGTTATGTTATTAGAAATTCATTTGCAAAGTCTATACGTAGCAGTTGGTCCACCGGCTGCAAATTTTTGAAGCTGGTACCAGCATGTAAACATGCAAAGCACAGCATGCAGTAGCTTTAGGATCGTTGTTTTCGGTGTGTTCAACATACGAGCTATGCCTCTTGCAGTTTGTATGTGTTTTGAAGTCACTGTGTGATGCACTTCTGTAATAAAGTCCTCGGAAACAGTTGGTTGTCCAGGTCGTGGTTTATCACAGGTGTAGTCCATATCTTCGAATTTCTTTCCTAAATCACATAGACCTTACGAAGTACAAGGTCTACGTCTTTGGAGATGATTTCAGCTATAAACACCAATGTTCAGCAAAACAGTTTTACCAATTCACCACGGTTCATTAGTATATCACCTCTATTATATGCAATTTTCTGCGTGCATCCAGATAATATTTTGAAGGCTGGTTTGTAGATTAGCTTAGCGTTAAATTATAGCTATGCAGAGGACCTTAGCCTTCGGTCTGTACTCATCGCTAAGGGTAGTCCAAACATATGCCATCACAAATTTGATCATCCATGGGAGTGATTGAACCCCTCGTTTTGGTACCTATAGAGGTGTAATTTACTCCCTAACCTGCAGGATATTACGTTGTATAACACGGTGTATTTTATACATATATTAGACACCCATAGAGCTCTTTTGAGGAGCGAGCTTCGAACCCAACCCTTAAGGTGTAGAATCCAACGCTCTGCCAACTGAGCTATCATTGCCTGTGTTTTGTTGGTAGTTTTTCGGAACTGTTTTTGTATGCGTATAACACTTCGGTTTTAACGAATATAAATTATGTTCCAGTGCTATTTAAGGTTTTTGCATGCGCTGAACATTTTGCGACGGAAGTAGGCGTTGCCATTCGAAAATTTAATTTCTAGTTACTGTAGTCATAACCATGAGAGCCACTGTGTTACTATTCGCAAAATTCTTAGCGCATACCTTCAAATATCTATATTCGAAATCTCATCTCTTGATCGGTGACACAGAACGGTCATAAGAAGAGCAGAATTTGGCAAAGTTTTTATTTCTGATCACCTTGTAAATTTTTTTAGCTAAATTATGTTTTAAATTGGAACAATTACCTGCATCTTAAATTATATTTATCAAATTTAAAGAAAAGAAAAGGTCAATAGAAGCCATATAATCGTACTGGTTAGTATTTTGACGGATATATTTATTTTTAGGTACTCTTTTAATATTTTAGTCACTAATTCTCAAATTAAATTGATATATATATATTAAAAGTGGATTTTGAAAATTACGTAAATATATATATATATATATCTCTTAATATAATTATAAAGAAATTATTTACGTGGTTTGAAACTTTGTTGAGCCCAACACTTGTTTAACTCAGACAACACAAATTAACAAAGCAATTTAATTTCGAATTGTATACACTGTGATCACCGAAGTAATTCTTCACCGTTAAGCCCCCAAAATAGGTTTGAGATGTGTTGACAGTTTTAGGAAGTTTTCTGAAACAGGACCTGGTAAAAGTAGTTGGAATTGATCTCTCACCTGACATTTTGACGTGCCACAAAAGGCAGCTAAGTGCTTTGGCAACCAGCGCTCAAAGTGAAGCTGTCATTTCTCATAATATTGATTCCCGACCTTATCCTGAAAGGAACGCTAATACGAAAAGACTGCAGGAGCAAGTTTTCCTCCTGGGTAACTTGACCATCATAGGGAAAGTGTTTCGCTAAAGGAATTGCGACCGCAAGAAAAAAAATGAGAGATCTATCTAGTTCTGCGAGAATAGCCGCTGCGAATGGTAGTTAAGAGTGATGGTTTTATGTAACATAGGCATAAATAAATATAATATATATTCGTTTAGGATTATTTTCACTGCATCTTACATCCCTGAAGAGAAAAGAAAAAGAAGAATTATTTATTAAGCATTATAATTAGCTTAAAATAATATATTAAGTAGAAAGAATTAAATGTTAGAGAATTTAATAGATAAATATTCATTTTTCACTTTAATGAATGCATAAATTGTGAGAAAAATCGTAAACAAAGTAGAAGAAACGAAGACTGAATTATGCCATAAATAAAGAAGATTATATAAAGTTTAGAATAGCTAACTAAGAGTGAGGGTAATTAAGAGTGATGGTTTTCTATAACATTAAATATTATATAATTGTTCTACATTGTAGATGAAACATATATAGGTATATATATATATAAATATATATATAATTTTAACTACTATATACTATTGTTATATAGAATGAAAACATTTTATTAATAATTTCTCAGTAAGTAATAGAAGAAAAAAATTGCCATCAATATTCTATCTCGTATATTAATATGTTTGATACAGAAATTCACACCGTTGATCGTATAGTCCCGAAATCATATCGAACTTCGATGATGTAAATCCGTACTCATATTTTTACTACAAAAAGTTTCAAGTCCATTTTTGGTGAATTGGTTTTCCGAAATTCCACTTTATCACTATTAGTAAATAATAGCAGTATCTGTGTAGCATAACAAAATGAAGGATCTCTAAAAAATTACGTCGCTGATTTCCATTTTGCTTTTTTTTCTCGCTAATTCCAAATTGCATAAAATTTCTCTTTTTAAAATTTATTTTCTTGAAATCAATTATCTTTATTTCCCAACAAATTTCCGTTCTGTTTCTTATGTTTTTTCTTCATTACAATAAATTTTTTTGTACACTTTACGGTCTACTTACGTAACAAAACAAAACAAGAACAAAAGAACAAAACGTTGAAAAATTATAATTCATGAGCTATCGGGTGTGCAAGTTAAATATACGAATTTTGTTATCAGCAAGAAAAAGCGCAAAGTTTGCTTTCTTAAAAAAATTATAAATGATTCCTTTAAGAATTTTAACCAGTCAAGTAATACATTTCTCATATGGTATACGGAACGGATTATCGTTTCATTTTGAAAATGATTAAAGGAAATCTAACAGCTACTTATTTTTAATAAGTACTTACGGTTCACTCAAAAGTACTCAAAATATCTTTTAAGGTTTTTTTCATGTTGAAAATATTTTATACTTCGAGCTTTATTGTTATAATTTTTAATTCACCTCCCATATAAGCTGTTTTTCTATTCACCCACTCTATCTTATTCTAATATCACACTCTGTAAAAGTTAATTGACACTTAAATATCGATGTTATCATTAAGACAGTTAGAAAATACATATATATATATAGTTATATATATATATATATATGTGTGTGTGTGTGTTTCAAGAGTGTTAAAAACCATAAGACTATTTAAATTTTAAAATTATGATATAAATAAAATTCCCAAATATAATGTAAGCAAATGAAGCATGGTGTTACAACAAATTTACTATACTAAGATTTCAATACTTTTGAGTAATGTATTAAAATGATTAAAGTAACAAAAAAAATTAGAAAAATAAGAAGAATCACTGTCAATAAAGTATAAGATAAATTTTCTTAAACACAAAAAATAGCATGAAATTAATATGATATTTGTTCTCCAATTTTCTTGATTACCTATACAACTTTGATTCACATGAAATTGACCAAGTTAAATTTCAAAAATACCGTGTCATTTTTTTATTATAGCTACTTCCATTTCATGGGCTGAGAAAAAGTATTTAATTTTAACATAAATATAGGGACATAATATATCCCCAAAGTGTTTCATCAGGGCTCAAGTCAGCACTTTGGAATGATACTGAGAAAAATCAACTTTTTTAAAAAAGTATTTCAAGATTGATTTGGATATATAGCAAGAAGCATTATGCTTCTGAATTATCCAGTTATCACAACCTAATAAGGTCCAAATGGTTCGAGATTATCCTGAAACATAGCTCGGTGGTGTGCAGAGTCCGTACTTAATGAAATTCGCATGAAATCACAAATTCGCTTATGATTAAAGGCTGCTCAAACTATTCCTAATTCCTCCCTCAAATATCGGCTATTGGTTCCTTCTTTAAGTAATGTCATTAATATTTTTATTAAGCAAAACCACTATTGTTAATTTTCTTTTCATCAGGAAATATATTGTGTTTTCAATGAACATTCCAATAATTTTGTTTTGCCCATGTCAGTATTTATTCTCGATCATTTTGCAATAACTTCGGTGTTCCCTACATTTTCTTAATTTCTATTAGCATTTATTTTAAAATTCTTCCAAACTGTAACATGTGTAGATTTATTTCCTGAAACCAGTCAAAAAACCTTTTTTAATTCATAGTTCGAAAATTTGTTAATCGTTTCGATCTGACAAAACCCTTTTTTCATCTGAATCAAAAAAAAAATTTTTATTTATTTTTTCTAAATATACCCAACTTTTTTTTACATGGTAGATTCATTCCTCAGAAAAACATGCGAAAACCTTTTAATAAAAAATTACAAACGACGTATGGTAAATTTGGAAATATGTTCCGCTACCTTAAAAAATCGTGTAAGATGAAGAAACTCTAAATGTTTTCCAGAAAAACAGTGATATGAAAAGTAATAATGAAATTTTATTACATATTTATAGAACAAAAACAATTCATTTTTATTACAAAAAACATTTAATTAGTGTACAGTGAAAATACAATCTATAGGTACATACAACATATAAAAATTCAAATTGAAATTAGGAATAAAACAACTAACTAGTAACTGTTCTTAGCTGCTAGATAACAAGAGTGCACGTTTATTTACGAACTGGACCAAAAATGCTATCATCAGTAGATGCGTCAGATATGTCTAGCACAACTAACTGCTTTGATTCAAACGTAGAATTTCATTCGTTGTTAAAAGCTTCTGTTCGTTTCTTTTTTTTTTTTTTTTTTTGCAGTTGCGAAGTCTGTTAATAGCGACTTTTTTTTTAGTTTCTCAAGTCGCTTATATAATTATTGATATCCTGCTACCCTAAACTTAAGATTACGTGGAAATTTTAATGCACGCTCTATGTCAGGATCATGAGTAAGAAAATGTTTTTCTATAATTGTAGCAAATTTCAGGCCCTCGCGAATTAAATCAGTTGTTATTAACTGAACTTCACCTTCGACTTCGTCATTATCGACAACTTTGTTATTATAAAGTGTCATAAATTCGATCAAATCATCCTCATCCAAAAGACTTTCTAGTATCAATTCTTCGATGTCAGCTGTTTGCATGTTGTTAAAACTTCAACACCAATTCAATTTGATAGAGTTATAATTTCAGCACATACAACTGATTTTTGTACTACGAAACTTCCAATTTTGACGCAATACTGGTAATAAATTTTACAACTAGCGTTTAAGGCTGAAGAAAGAAATACTATGCTCAAGTTGAAGCACAATTAAGTAAAGAAAAAAAAGGAATTATATAAGATTCAGGTATTCCTTGTAACTCCAGAATTCAAAGTAAACAAGCCATGAAGTAGACTAGTTTACTCACACATGTGTGGGCATAAGTTGACCATCTTCTGATTACACTGTCACTATTGTTATTCAAATTTCTATTCCGCTTCATTAACCTAGTTATTTCTCATCTAGATTTACACTATAAAATAAATATTTCTTACTTCACCTTCGAATAACTTTTTATCCCTCATCATCTTCAAATAAACTGTGAAAACACAATAAAAATCTGTATAGGTAGTACGGTCGTGAAATCCTTATGTATGTTTTTCATAATGGTTCTGATGTAAAGTGTATTTTAAAAAAAAATTGTAGTTTTTATACATAATTATAAAAATGAAAGAAAGAATAAAACATAACAAAACATAAAAAAGCAACGTAAGTTGCAAATTTACCAGAAGAAATGTACATAAATAATTGGAGGAAAATTATATATTTATATGTGTGTGTTTAATTTTCAGTATTATTAATGTATTAATACCTGAATATGTAATTTACTCTCAATTCCATCTGTTGTAAGAATGAGGTTGGTTTAAGTTAAAGTTAGCTTTTTGTATGTCTAAATTAATTTAATTTAATATTTTCAATTGCCTGAAATTTCATAGTGTAAAATTCAGGTAGAATAAAAATTTTAGTTATTTTTTTTTGGCAAAATATCGTAAATTTTATTAAGTTATGCAACTGTTATATCTTAAAATAACATTAAAGCAAGTATTATTTTAAGATGTGTAACTAATCAATAAAAACACTTACTATTTATAACATTACTATTAATTCTTAAAGGAAAAAATAAATTATTAAATGCTTGTTATTAGAAATTAAATCCTAATAAAAATATCTCATGATATTGGTATTTAAAACTATACAACAGAAATAAAATTTAATTTATAAAAATGTGACTTTATATTGCACTGTTTTGACGTTAAAATCTTATATACTATTATACGGTAGAATGGTTTTCACACAGGAATGGAAAAATCTACGTATTTAAGAAACAGGTTTTTTATTTTAATGTAAATCTGAACTTTGTTTTGAGCTTTTCGAGATATCCCCCCCCCGTATGAGTAATGCCTCAAATAAAACCACATAACTCAAACTTTTCAATAAACACTGTTCCCTTTCTTGAAAGACTACATATCCCAGATAGAATTTTTCTCAAGCGCAATTGCCCTCAAAACTTTCATGATTTGGGGAATTTGGCCGATGTGTTTTTGTCTTTGGCTTAGATGTTGGAGACATCTGAATCCAAACAGCAACATCATTCAAAATATCAGTATTGTTATATAATTCTTCACAAAGATGCAGTATTTGGAACAAAGTTCACTTCTTTTCGGAATGTAAAACATAATTCCTTCTATATAAAGAACCTTCATGAAAAAAGCTTTCTCCTTGAAAGACAGTAAGTTCCGGGAATTGTTCTATTCAACAAAATCTCTTTCAAGTATGGAACAATGCCTCGATGTGTATATGTTTTAAATGTCGAAAACGTTTGAATCCGTACAACAACACTAAAATTCTTAGTAATGTTATACACGTCTTTCTAACGATGCTGCAACCTCAGGATGAATTTACGGCAATTTATCGGATTGTGAGGACTATCACGGTATCTTTCTTCGAAACGATGTTTTGTATCTCTTGCATGATAATGGTTCTTGATCTGGTTTGTTCACAATTTGGTTTCCTTCTCTTGCAAAATGATGGACACTCTCCAACACATCTGCACAAACATAAACACCAGACGAAAACGGTGTATTATTTGATCTCACATAGAATAATCACACGATAAAGGAAGGATTCATCCTATCTATTAGGGGATGACCAAACTATAGCCTCATAATTGCTTCGGGTCCCGAGAAGTTAAGGAAAGTACAAATCTGTATCTGTCTGACTTCTAGAAACATAAGTAGACAAGTTATGAAAGCTGTTATTATTTAAGTATGTGGAATATGATAAATTATAATATATAAATATATGTAGTAACAAGCTTATATATATTACATCAGAAGAGAATTTCTATAGATCACTAATTTCAAAGTATTGATTGTACATTTCATTTGAATTTGTTAGTTTACTTCAATTAGTTTGTGAGGTATAAATATTTATTTCGTAAAGAGATAAAATATTTTAACTAATTTGTAAGACGCAAATACCAATTCTGTAAAAAAAGCATATTTTAACGAAGTTACATTCAACAGTAAAAATTGAACGAACAGATACATCTTAAATTAGGCTGACTGTACAAGGGAAGAAAATTAGCAAATTGTATTTAAAAAAAAAAAGAACACTACCAACCGGAACAAAAAGTACAAGATAAAAAGAGAAGTAAAAAAGAGCTTTGTTCGCTACTAATTCATCTCGTGGAATCAATTTATTCAGATACTGGCTTTTTGTTTAAATTTTCCTTTTTTCGATGTTTCCGAAAAAATTATCGCAAATCCCGTCAGCACTAATGAACGCACCAATGAGCAAAGGAGATAAACTAATTATACTTTAATTAATTGAAACACACGGAGTCGTGTCTGAGTTTCCGGATGATGTATACATGACTAGAATATTTGTACTTAAAGTTTCAAGAAGTCAAGCGGAAAATAAAAGAATTGAAAGAAGAATTCCTTTTTTAAGATGGGGAGGAGGGAATCATTTTACTTTTAGAATTTTTTACATCACAATTTTAATTTCGCTTACTACAATTGTGTCTTTATTTTACATTCGACTGTTTTTTATTCCATAATTTTCCAGAAAGATGGCAAAGGTGTGTTTGTAGTACAAAGAATTAAAATAAAAAGTCTTCTTTAAATAATTAGGAAATATAAAACAAAGTGTTCTCCTTTGTGGAACTTCTAACTTTTGTCTGATGTTTAAAATAAATAACATTTTTTACGGCGTAAAAATGGAAGAAAATATAGTAGTTTTGGTTTCTGAAACATAATTCTGTAATCTGCTTTGAAAGTATTTTCATAAAAAATATTGATAATTGTTAACATGTAGGTGAATATCATTGAAATATAAACGTTTGTTTCTATAATTGGACTTCATTATTTTTACATCATGGATATAATATTAGTTTTCTGAAATATAACATATGAATTCAAATTTGATTAAATAAAAATATAAAATTTTTCTATTGATTTGCAGAATTAAAATATCTTTACAAAATCACCCATAATTATAATATTAAATTTTCCATAAACATTATATGATATTTAAAGGTATTATTCAAATATTAGTTTTCAAAATTTATAAAATAATTGTTTTGGAATCAATGTGGAAACTGAAGAAAAAATGTTATTGTTAAGCTTCATGCTAAGAAAGAGTTCTGCTTTGCAAGAACATATTAATGCAAATGTATTCATATTTTCGTGAACACATTGGTTGGCGTCTGGAATATATTTGAAGCCTTCTTAAGATATTTTCGAATGCTAAATATTACTAGAGATTTATTTTATGATTAATCGGTTGATGAGGTTATATTTTTACATTTCAGAAAAGAAAAAAAAGTGTTAAACTTTGTTAATTTATTTGAATTAGTTTTCATTTATTTTTTGACCACATAGAATAAATTTGCATTTTAAACAACTTATCCACCATCTAAAAGTTAAATAATCAGTTAAATAACTTCAATCAATTAAGTATTAAGTTGAAATTTTTTTTTTCTTTTCATAGTGTACTTAAAATTATTTCAATACCCTTTTACTTATTTTGCCAAATTTAACGTTGAATGTTTTACTTTTGTATTTATATAATTTTCAGTTTACAATTATGAAAAAATAACGTTAATTTCAATTTACTTAGGATTTAGAATTCATTGCATTATTCAATAAATTCACTTTTCAGAAATAAAAATGAATACGAAATAGTCATGTATGATGCATTGCGATAATAAGGTGAATGTGTAAGACTTATTTAACCATCATTTTGTTGTTTGAAAACTGTAGTGAATGTTATAAGATTTAAAAGTCTTCTGTCCCTCGAACTTTTAAGGCTTCCCAGTATGTAATATATTATCTTTACCTTAAGTTCCTTGAAGAAAAATATTATCTTAAATATTATGCAACTCATTTAGAGGCAAACTTAATACATTAATTAAATTGCATCTTGGTAGACGGCCAATAAACTTTTAAAATATTCACCACAAACTTCCAAATCTTTTCTACTTCCACAATTCAACGATTCTCCTTCATCTGTTTTATTACAATAACAAGCAATCCCTTTTCCTGTGCAAATCTACTGACGTCTTCTCAAAATCTCACAAAAGATGACATTAATAGATGGGCAACTTTTCCAACCAAAAATCTAAGCAATCGCCTCACAAATGCTTGGTTTATATTGAACAAAAAGAATATCCATTTAAGGTCAGAGTAAAAGCACTCTAAAGATGACATCTGAAATGCAGGTCCCAATATATGTTCTTTTCTTCTTACAGCCCTGAGCGGATTCATGCTGCCATGTAGCCCATTTCGCTCCCTTCGGGCAGAGTGCCAACGACCCTGAGGGGCTGATGATGTCTTCGAAAGCATAATCATTAACTAGGAAGATGGGGCAGACTTCATATCAAATCAAAAAAATAAAATTACATAGTTTGTTGAAAAGATCCGAGAAGAATGGTGCTGCTCTTGATGATCCCTCATGATTTATCACGTCTGTCAGAAGTTACATTGGAATTCTTTTATAATTTAGGTATCTTGCCCTAAGAAAGGTTTGATACTTGTCAAATAGCCTATGAATTTTAGGTTTGTGACATAGGGTAAATTACTTTTGCTGCATCTCTCAGGCCATAAAATGTACCTTATGTTGCATAAAGAATTTCTTTATTGCGTGGGATTTATCTCGTTATACACAATGTAACTAAATTGATAAGTTTCCGAGAAATGATTTTTTTTATAATATGCTATTAAATCATTTTATGTCAGTAAATAATAAACAAGAAATATATCTATTTTCTTACCAAGTTTTAGTAAATTAGATAAAATTTTAATTTTTTTTTTCTATTTTTGTGAATCAATATGCTTTTAAGATTTGCTTGAAAATTATTTTAATTATATGCACCGACGCAGTTAAATCTATCACTTACATTTGCATCAATAATGAAGAATATTTTTATCTAATAAATTAATTTTAACTTTAAGAGCAACTAAAAAATAATAATAATAGCTCTGTATCTTCATTATTCATTAGATATTCTACTTAAACGCGAGGTAAACAAGGAAAGTCCGTGCAATAATTGAATATCTTCCAATATATTTAACGGAAATCGTGGGAAAAAAAAGAAATTTCTTATTAGATTGAAATATATTAAAAACATATAAATTATAATCACGTTTGTTAACTTAACTATGATTAAGACCTTATTATAATTTAATAAGACAACTCTAAACGACAGAAAAACTGAGTGAGTGAGTGATGGTGGAGTCTTAAGGAGCAAAAGCCAGGTGCAGTTATACTAAGCCAAACGAGAAGTTACTGTGGTCTAGGTGGCTGAAAAAATGGAACAATAGATAAAAATTGGTTGACA
This sequence comes from Nephila pilipes, assembly GCA_019974015.1. Taxonomy (NCBI): domain Eukaryota; kingdom Metazoa; phylum Arthropoda; class Arachnida; order Araneae; family Nephilidae; genus Nephila; species Nephila pilipes. The sequence continues at coordinate 203,233 of BMAW01058297.1, read as the reverse complement.
AGAAGAGTCGAAAACAAAGAAGTATTGCTCTTTGGTGTCAGTAAGATGCGTCACCCGTGTTTACCACAACGAAAAATCTAATTATTTTCTAAAATATGATTAAATATATATTCTAAATTTAAAAACCATATTGATATCAACATTAAATGTAAAGTTCTTTCATTGTAGTTAAACATAATCCACCTATATACATATCAAGTAGAATGCATAATAATAATATTGCTTGTATTGAAATGATTATATTAAAATAGAATAGGACTTTAAGAAGACTACAAACGTTAAAAACATTAAAACCTATATGGCCGAGCTAATGATGTATATCTTAAATGAATTACAAAGGGAAGTTAAGTAATTACTCCAGCAGTAATAAAAGATATAAAAAATGTGTTAAATATCAATAACTTATTTTATGTGTTATAATATAGCTCCCATTTTCAAAGGAAGAAATAAAATAAATTTGTATTTGTGGAAAAACCACCATAATTAAATATTATTAGGAGCAATAAGTGGCCATACAAAGATGCCTCTACCATTAAATTTAAACCTAATTATAAAGTCAGAGTAGTTGATAGTACGATCAAAGGGGTTAAGGAATTGGCTGTACGAACAAAAGAGACACATATTTATCAGAATTTAAATATCATACACATGCAAAGACAAATCAAATACCATAACACAGGTAATCAACTTAAAGAAAGGAATTTAATATTTCATAACACTTTGGGTGATCCTCTTCAAATTTTTTTTAATGTGAAATTTCAAGACATAATCCAGGAAAAAAGGCGAGATCGTTAAACCAAATGGGACACGATTTAGATGTAGAGTTTGGATTGAATCGTTTGAATTTTCTGGAAACTACAAATATGTAAGGTATTCTCTATCTTCTTCCGCAATCTCTATTATAAGAAAAGATTTTTCTAAATCTCCACAAAAGGCAACTTGCTTTCCCGGACTTCAAGAATTATATCCAATAAATTTGTAAAAAGATAAACTCCAGATTTGAGCGACTCATTTAAAAACTCATTATTTTCCTTTATCTTGCTGCTGCAGTCATATACAATTTTGATGCAAGTTGATACTTGTCATCCCGAATTACTGTTCTGTGGGGCATATAACATCCTGAATCCCTATCCTCATTAATGCATTTCACCGGAATCTGACATTTAATTGATCCGATATAATCTGCTTATATTGATCAAAAATTTTCCGATTTTTATTTAGTTTGTAGCTTAACAAAATAATACACCTTTTCTTTACCACATAATTAGAATTTAACTCGACTGAGGGTCCCATATTTTCCTTCTACATCAATCTACAAACGTAACTATCTCCGTTAAATCTCAGCAAATTTTCAATTTTTTATCAACTGGCTATCGTTTTTAGAAAAATTTTGTTTTTTCGGATTGAAACTCCTTTATATCTCAAAACGTATTTAAATCGCACCTGAAATGCAAGAATAATCCATAACCAAACACATATTTTCACAATTATCAGTTCGCCTTTTGCTTCCGTCCATACCCGCCAGTAACTAGCCCAAACAAGATCTGATCGTGCTAATATATTCATTTAATTTTATTCTTTCATCGTAAACACTGTTCTAAAATGAATCGCAACCATCGAGAACATCTATCTGAGAGTCGCATAAATACGAGTCATCAGTCGGTAACCATTTTCCCTTAATGCATCTTGCATTGAAGTATTGGGAAAATTTAAAGACAAATTAGATGTAAATTCCGTTAAGTGAGCTTCTATTACATAATACTATGAACTTTCTTCCCAATTGCGTAACGATAAGGATGATAGTAAGAGACTTCTTTAATTCTTCGAAACACATCTGACGTGGATTACAGACTATCAATTTTCCTGACTATCAATTTTCAAAAATTGACAATCAGGAAAGTTTTATAATGACAAACAATAGAAACAGACTAATAATATCACAAACATTTGAATGTATATAAATATATACATATATGTTACCTCTAGGTTTTGAAAAAAAATGCCTTTTATGGAATTTTAGCAAAATTTTCTATATCACAAAAAACAGCACAATTTAAAAAATAATGGGTATAAAAAAGTGTCATTATATATATATATATATATATATATATATATATATATATATATATATATATATATGAATAAGAAACCATCAAATCTATTATTAAATTTTACAACACTAATGTAAGCACCAAACACAATGCAAAGTTTTGTACAAATATTTTTTTGGTAGTATTTGCGCATGGAAAAATTCCTTTTAAGGAAATTATTCAACAAATTAAGTTTGTCAATCAATGTTTAAGTACCTAGTTAAATAACCTGATAAATACAAGGTTTACTACTCTGTTGTAGCATTATTTCATTTGCAGTTTTCTCTCCTTGACATGCTGAATCATATAGAGTACAAGCCTTTTAGTTTCCTTAAAAAAATTTTAACGCATTATATGAACAACTTCTACACATATTTTGAAGAAAAATTAATTTAAATTTAATTTCAAACAAAGAAAGAACTGAAAGTAATGTAATATATAGGGGGGAAAAACTAACAATAAGCGAAATAACACGAACCAAAAATGTAAACAAACATTAGCGATAGTCGAAAACACTATCGCCAATCATCTACAACAAAATGGCTTGAAATAATTATAAATAAAATGTGGCTTGGTAAGCAGAAAATTCTATTTCATCATATAATTTACGTAAGTCTTTCACTTAAGAAGAATTTCTAACAAATTTCAAACTTAATAATTTTGTTATATAAGAATTTATAATATAATTATTTGTACCAAATCTTTGTTTGAAGAGTTCGAGACATGAATCATAGTTTTGCTTGCTTAACTCAAATACAGCAACAACATTATAAGAAAGAAAGAAGGTTTTTTTAGATGCAAGAATTTTTCAATTTTTGTGAGAGAATCATTAGAAACAATTGCGTTATCGAAACAATTAAAAATTTCTAAAATTTGCCAAGATCACCAGATAAACGCGGAATTTCTAAATTCCGCTATTTTAAGGCAGAATTTTTAAAATTAGATGCAATAATATTTTACGAAATCCGGTGAACACTCAATTGTCTTAAATCTTTAGTTTTGTTCTTTTATTTAATTTTAGCAGAAAATATTTTATCGCTGTATTCTTCCGAATCCTTTAATTCGCTTTAAAACACATCTGGTTAATCAATGAGTTTTTCTACCTCTAAATCTAGGTTTCTGAAAATTTGTTTTTTCGTATTCGAACGCTCCAATAATTCTGACAATGAGTTTAAATCCTAAGCAGCTTCATCTGTGTTTTGTACCCTTTTAACTGGTGTAGTAACAGTGGAGCGAACATAATTTTTTTTTCAACCAAATTTGCCTATCCATATCTGTAAGCCTATCCATATCTATAAGGTTATAAAATCTTACCTTGATAGTCCACACTAAACCAATTGAAATATAGCCAACTTTTATTCCTCTTAGAGAGTTCAAACCATATAATGGACAAATTTCTTCAATAACTTTTCTCGGCCGCTATGCAGCATATTGAAGATGGTGTTTCAAGTATAGGATATGTACAATAAGAACTTCCATAAAACTAAACAAGTTTATTTTAAACAATGTAGCAAATCAAAAGGCGATATATTATTAGTCAATCTCCGAGTTCCACAACATACACTTCGGCTTCTCGGCTGCCACTGACCTCTTCGCTTACATGCAACACCCATTTTGAGCGCATTGTACACAAGCAGCACTTACACAATGACGGAACAATGACGTGGAAATTATGCAACATCCTGAATTAAGCTCAAATCATCATTATAAAATTTACAGTATTAAAATATGTCATTCTAAATTTTAGTTTTGGTGTTCCGTATAAGTAACAGTTTACTGCTATTTTTATGCTTATTTTAATATAAAATATTGGAAAATTTAAAATCGTATACTAATCTTGCATTTTATTTAAATTTTTATCGTATCTTATAGTGTAATAAATATAAAAAGTAATTTTTTCTGTGACTTATGATGATCCACTACGTTTTAAGCATGATTTTCGGCCAAAACATGCGATTTATTTTATTTTTATTTGGCCATTTTAAAACCCAACGCATTAACTTTCTAAAACTGTTTTAGTTTCGAGTCTAGGATACGTAAACAGGAAAATATAACGATTTACATCATAGTTGTCAACCAAACTGGAGGGACCAATTTAGTGTCATTAGACGTACTCATTTTGAAATGAGTATGTTTCTATCAGATTTGAGCGTATACCTTTTTTTAATGTGTATAATATAAATATTTAAAACAAAAAAAAAAAAAAAAAAAAAATGGGAAATCAGCATTCTCAAAAAATTATTACAGATATAAGGACTATAAAAGTTCCTTTTATATACTGTCTACGTATTTTACAAAGTAGGGTTCAAACTATATGTCGTATTTACCACGCTACATGCGGTAGAATACATGAATATTAAAATGAGTATGTATGCATACTCATTTTCGCGTCTGTATTTGTTTACATTTTTTTCTCAGTCACTCACTCACAACTAAAGAAAGATTCTTTTATTTAAGATATAAAAATGTTGTTGAATTGTTATTGATCATGATTTTCTGATTTATGATTTGAAAATGATTTTCTGTGAGTATTTATTTGTGCTTTACAGGTGTTTTTTTTGTCTGTATTCATAACATTACATCGTAATGGTAGCTTAGTGACTTCTTACTTTAATTTGCATTAAAATTATTTTCATACATGTAAATATTTGTGTATGAAGCTTATATTTTATAGAATAACATTACAGTATTCAAAAAGCAGTGTTGTTAAAATTTTGAGCCATTTTGCTACATTTTTTTTTATCGATGACTATACAGCGATGATGCTCGACAAGAGTTCCATTTTTTTCACTTCATAAGTGCGTAAGGAAACTGCCTTTTTTTAATTGACAGAGAAATAATTATACATTTTTATCTTGTTTTAAGATATATATTTGTATTTAAGGTTTTACTATTTTCGAAGAATTGTACATCCGTATTTTGTTCCAATAATACTGTGTGGTAATCAAAAAGTTAGAAATGATACATTCAGAATAAAATGTTGACAAAAATAGTTTTTATTCCTGATTAATTTTATTATGAATTGAAGTAAATTTCTGATGCTTTATGATAGGTGTAAGATATTTCAGAATATATATATATTAAAGAATGTGGTTTTAATTTAAACTCAAATTTAATGTATATTTTGGAATCAAATTTTCACAATCTAATCAGGCATCCTTCCTGTTATGTCTCACTGTTCATCATTTTATAAGTGATTGTCTTGTGTTTCATCACTATTGTCTCACATTTCTTAAGTAATACAATTTAAACTCCTATGACTTGGGGTTAGAAACTACTACTTGTTTGCATTGTAATTCAAAATTTGATTTTTATATAATTAAGGTTTATACACAGACATTTCATATCTTGGTTTCTTTTTATAATGTGGCCCAATATTATTGCAAAATTTTGAATAAATATTTGGTGCAGTATATTCAGATTTTATTCTATTCATGAACTCCAACCTTTATGCACACTGAATAAATAAAACAATCTCTTTTGTGTTCGATACATGACACATATACTATAGATATGTATAATTCATTATAAATTGTAAAAACACTTATGTGTTCATCACACAAAATGTTCACCTTAGTACAGGGCCAATCATTTTATCTACCCCTTTTATATGTTGATACTTGTATTTTTATTTACACAATTTAACCACTTTATTCATGCATTTCTTTAAGATAATAAGCTTATGCCGAGATGAATTACTTTGTAATTCATATCGATTCTGCTGTTGGTTGGAAGAAACACGAATGACATTTGTACGACAAGGCAACGGTACAGATTCTTAAACAATACTCAAGATTTATAGAATGTAAAATTTTCTATTTCCTCAAAATTCTGTTTTTTATCCCCAACTTTATCATTCCTATTCAAATATAATTTTAAAAATTAACATTTTATACATATTTTTAAAAATCAGATTATCACTAATATAAGTTTAGGTATGTGTCTTGTTGTTTACAATAGTTAAAATTTCTCTTCATTTACATTAAAACATATAAGTAAAAATTGTATTTGATTAATAAATATTACTTTGAGAAAAAGAATTTAATGCTAGCTAAATATATATTATTAAATTTGAAATTGTATATAGAATTTACATATTCACATATGTTTTTCTTAAATACTGTTGAAACCTATTTGAAACATTATAATCAACTTATGATTAAATTAATTTTGTTTGCAAAACACATTAAAAAACCCTTCAAGGTACAAAATTGCACCCGTTTAAATCATAAATTGTTATATAACTGTTACAGCTTTAATTATTTATCCTGATTAAATGAGAAAATACTTTAATCCAATATTGCTTTATTTTTTAAACAAGCAGCCTGATAAATATAAAGTGTTTATATATAAAATATACTATAATTCAGATGAGCGTAATTACACTTTAAGTATTCACATGTATTTTTCTGAGGGTTTAAAATAATTACAATACTAGAATAAATATTGAGGCCCTTATTTTTAACATGTCAGAATCAACTGTTGATCTAATGATGAATAAAAATATTAAAACATGAAATAATTTGAAATACAAAATAAGCTTAATCAAAACAAAAGACTGGAATAGTCGTTAGCAGCTCAAAAATACATCTGTTTAAGGCAGAAAATAATTTAAAGCTTATATTGGAAGTGTACAAACAAACGCCAGAAGCAAGTTTAAATAGGCTTACTGAGCAACATTTTAACTACACAATTAAACGAGAATAAGTCTATAGATGTATAAAAATATACTCAGATTATTTCCTATCGAATGTAAATAATTGAATAATGTGAGAATTGTATTGAATATATGAATTGAAATAAAACTGATGTATAAGATGCAAACAGCTTGTTTATAGAGAAATCCGATGTTAACGCATACCACATAGGTTTGTTTTGGTAGACATATATGTTGGTAAAATTATTAATTTTTCGCTATGTATGATTTATGACAAATTTAATTATATGCTGAATGTATTAAATATTCACCTTATTTTGGCACATTATTTAAAAAATATTGTGTTGCAAGTTTTACGTATTTACTTAGACACCTAATAAGTCATACTATTTGATTCATTCAGATCAAAAATGAACTCAATTTTAAGCAACACCAAAACATTATGGCAGTGGCTGTTGCAGTAGAACATAATATAGGTCAAAACAAAATTGAAAAAGTTTATGTATATCATGACACAAATCTAAGTGCTAAAATCACATAATTTAAAATTCCGCTTTTAAAGGTTTCTAACCAATAAAATGGCTTACAAGTCTTGAAATAGGCAGGTTTACAAAAAACTTTTGTATGCAATTAACTTTTCTAAGAGAGTAATTTGGTATAAAATTTATAATACTTTTTTTAGAACAGAAATTACAAAATGAACATAATCAATTGGCAAAATGAAGCATGTTAATCAGTTTCAATACTTTTTATTATTCTATATTCCAAAATTTCTTTACAATATGTGACATTATGTATAAAAACTAAATGTATTTACAAACTAATGCATAATGTATATTTTGTTTCAATTATGAACTGATCCATGTTGTTTAAATTAGATTTATGTTATTGTATAATACGTATCGCAAAATGCTTTAATTGAAAACACTTGTGATATTTCTAAAAAAGTCTTATTATATTGATATTTTTTTATAATAAAAAATATCAATTGTCATAAGGAGACAAGCTCTGTCCGAGTAAATTTTAATCCATTAACACCAATTAAAAATAACACGTGTTTAGGAAAAAAAAAAAAAAAACTTTAAAATTCCTTGTATAACACATGTTTTGGAATCTAAGAGTGTCAAAGTTCATAATTCAAAGCAGCAAGAACTGCTTTATAGAATGGATGGTTTCACAGACCAAGCAGAAATTCTTACATGTAATAGTTTATACTATAATGGTTAAGTATATTCCAAAAATATAGCTGTATTATATGGTTGTGTAGATGACTTGCTTCTCTTTCGAAAAATTAAAGAACTGTCTACATAATAACAATGCAAAAATAGTATATTTATTTGAAACAGCGAAGTTTGAAAAGCATTTTCACTCGTAGTTAGTAACCTGACAAAATGTTGTTGTTTTGAAAGAAGTAAAAAATCTGTTTACCTTTACATATGAGAACTTCCTATATTTTAAATACCTCATTGTAAGCTACATTAAAACATAGGCAATGTTGTACGAATGGGGATAGAGTTGGAATATAGTATGGATTAGATAGAGCAGTGTTTATAAGTGATTTTTAAAGTGACATGCCTTCATCTGCAGGAGTTAAAATATTAATTTTTCTTAATATTCTTGTTTCAAAATTGTGAATGTTTTGTTTTTAAATACCCAATATCTATGTGTATGATATTCAGAATAAATTTTTCATAAATATGATACGGTTTTGTTTTTTCTGCGTACAGCGAATCATTAATTTTAGGTATTAGTTTAGTTATGATGTTAATTCAAAAGTAAATATATATTAGATGGGGAAGAAAATGCTGTACACAGTAATGTACAGCACTTTTTACACATGTAAACAATGTATATGAAAAAAATGTTAAGTTTTTTATAATGGAAAATCTAATATATATCATAATGTTTCAAGTTATTTCTAATAACATATTATTAAGTGACTGAACTTTAAATAAAATTCTATTTTCTGCACATATAGGAAACAAACTATATATTGCTTCTAAAAACATAAATATAATTCTTAAAGAACTGAATTGCTTCTGTAACTAATGGCTCAGATTCCTTACACATTTGTTTTGAAAAGAATTTAACTCTTGAATCGAATCGATTTTCGTTAATTTAAGATTTATTAAACCACTCGAATTGATTTAAATTTGAGGTATAAGCTCAAATTACAGTTTATGATCACATAACAGTTGCATTTTTGTTTCTAAAAGTAACAGTTTTGTTACACACAGTAAATGAATGAATTTTGAATCGGAAGTTTTGTAACAAAAACTTCATAAAGTGTAAAATAATATATAAGATGAAGAAAATGATACTTGCAAATAAAGGAGCGCTTATTTATTTCCCTGAAAATTTTAATTGATATATATTTTTCTGTTTAAAATTCATTTTCGATACAACAACAGTATCGGAAAATAAATTCAAAACATACTCACTGGATTGTTTGATTCTCATATTTGATGCAGTAACAGATTCACAAATGAATACATGACACTCATTTTTCTATTCCACACTCATAATTGATACAAAATTATATTCAAAAATGAGTATGTGAAGTTTCCATTTTGAGTACGTACAAAAATGAGTATGTGCGAGTCTCAAATATGAGTATGTTGGGATCGGAACTATTTTGAGTATGTGACGTATTCAAAAGTGAGTACGTGAAGTTGCCATTCTGAGTATGTGCTTGTTACTAAAAATGAGTATGTGCGAATCTCAAATTTGATTACGTTGGGATAGGATCCATTTTGAGTTTGTGAAGTATTAAAAAATTAAGCACTTTCTACTCGATTTTGCATACCCGTTTTACGCAGTGCTCTTCCTCCAATATTACTTTCATATTAAAAGAAGTAAATTATCTTAAATCAAAGAACAAAAAGTTCAAACTAATAGCTGAAAGAGAAATCATAATTATAATAGAAATAAAAATCTAAGAGAAAATACATCAAAGAAATATATTTATTTAAAATACAATCTACAGAACTCAAAAGAACGTAAAGAACTGTTGTATTTAAGAAGAAAAGTGTTGCAAACTTACTAAGATACTTGTAACCCACGAGATACATTCATTGCTAATCTCTGACAAAAATATTGTTTCCTTACGTATTGGAAAGTAAAATAATAATAGATAAAGAAATTAATATTCATAAGTTTTAGTTAAAAATTATTTAGAAATAAATGAACTTAATACAAAACTAAATAATAATTACATATTTCAAAATTACCAGAAAAAAGAATTTAATATAAATTATAATTTTAATAAGTAATAACATGCTAGTGTTCTTCATTGCAGAGTTCTTTATAGTATTTACAATTACCTAATCCATTCAAACTGAAACATTATTTTAGTTAAAAATAGGATATCGCATTTCTTATTAAATTAGCATGTTTTTACTAGTATTAACTTTATTGTAATTAATTTCCTTTGTTTACTAACAATATTATTAAATTTGATCTTATTATAAGATTTATTCATATATTTAACTGAATAAAAGTAAATTTTTGAAATTTAGCTTTATATTCTCTAATATACTATATATATCAACCAATCCTGAATTAAATGGGGTAACAATTTCTTGATTCATTTTCAATATTTAGAAAATCCCTTAAATTGCAAGTTTCTCGTTTTTTAATACCAAAAAAATGTGTTTAATACTTTTAGTATTGTAATCTTCAAATATGCTATATAATTCAGTAATCTGTGTTTCTAAATTTAACCTTTACCCATACTCTTTCTTTTACAGTTTCTTCTTCTAGCAATTCACTTATCATGGCATTATTATAAACTTTTAGGATATTATTCTTATAAAAGTATTTTTCATTGCTTTTATACTTAGAAATTTGTTGAATATTTCTATTAAAATATATAACATTATTTTCATAAGAATAAACATTATTATAAAAGCAAATAAAATGGTTCTCTTACCATAAAATCTTATTTTATTACTAGAAACAATCTTATTAATAGATTAATCAATATTTACAAAATTATGTAATTTAAAAAAAATAGTTTTATTTTATTGCAACTTTTGATACTATAAAAAGTTGTCTTACTATTTATAAGCTGATTTATACATATGCTAACAGTATTAGATGTTTAGTAGATATTTATATAATGACAATTTTCAATGTTTACGAATCAATAAAAAATAACATAAAAAGTTCTTCAAAAATTATTTTGTAGTTAATATATTATTCATCAGTAATCAAACTATTCGTTTAACATGTATTATCGTTTCATTTAATATAATTTAATATGTTATATTTATATTTTTAGTATTTTCCCCATGTAAAATATCTCTCTTTCTATAAATATATATATATATAAACTTTGTTTTCTACAAATATAATTGAGTTATAATTATTCATAAAGCAACCTTGTAGTATAAAATTTTTTTTTTATAAGACATTTTGAGTAGTTTAACTATTTCATCCATAAGCACTTGTTATTTAGAATACTTATGATTTATACCAATATTGCAAGTATTTTCATAAAAAAGCTCAGTAATATACCTCTATATAAATTCTCCAAATTTAATCATATTAGTCACATTATATCACAAAATCATCCAAAATTATCATCATCCACAAAAATCAACAGAAATTTCTATTTCTGTGAACAAAACTTTACAAAAAACCACAACTTATACTATGAAACAATAGTGAATAATTAAAACCAGGTTATTTTTAAAATGCAAAAGCACACTAGCTTCCAGAATGTATTTCGCTCTATCTAAATTAACTTTCTAATTCATAAATTAAGATTCTAATTTAGAACACAAATTCAAATTCTGTAACCACCAATGAATAATGTGCTACTACTTAATCCCTAAAACACGTAAAAGCATACAAATCGTACAACTAACAAAATCAAATTACAATATAAATGGTAAAAAGTTTATAAGAGAACACACACCTTAATAATCTAATAATAAATAAAAACTGCACTAAATATAAAATAGTTACAAGTCACTATACGAAAATTAGGACCTATTATTTTTTAATATATAAGAAGTATTAAAAAACAAATCATTTATCGATTGGATTGATTTTTTTAATAATGGAAAAAATAAAATACCAAAACGAAACAAATTGGAAATATTTTTATCAATTTTCCTAGAAAGTAATTGAAACATTTATGAAAAATAATATTTAGTCTAATTAATTTACCACCTGCGTACTATACACAGAGTATAAACTAATATTTTGGAAACCATTTTATTTTGTTAATGATTTGTAACAAAAAATAATTTCGGGAATTTATTATCATGCGATATTGTGTACAGCAGAGCAAAGTTCTGAAAGAAAAAGGTTCAAGTATTTATTTAAATGGCAAAAATATTTTATTTACTTTTCTTTTTGTTACTGACAGCTTGAAGTTTTATTTACTAAAAATAATATTTGGATTCGCGAAAATTTTCCATTTGCTTTCAGATGAAAGCTCTGAATAGAATTCTAATACAGCAAAGAAATCTCTTTTTTAAAAGGCGTTCTGTAGAAACTCATCTTCGTTTTTGTACTACAGTGTTCTGTTATTACCTGTAATAAAATGTAACGCAAGAAAATTCTATACAATTCAACGTGACAGAAGAACATGCTTCTTTTTCACATCAGACATGCGACCTACAAAGATAACTGAATATTTTCTTTTCCTCAACTCACAATTTCCCTCAGGCCGAGACACTTTTCTTTTTTTGTTCGAATCTTTCCAAACTAGAATTCCGAGTAACGAATATCCCAATTTCGTTTCCGTTCCAAAAATTTTCTTTCAGAACCGATTGGAACAAGTTAAGATTTCAATCATTCAATTTTCTTACACACACTCCCTCTCCTAACCAACAATACGCATATAGATATAAAATCTCGATTTCCATTCGATAACGACGAGATGGGCTCCTTCCTACGTAGTGAAGGTTAAAAAATGAGATAAATCGGTTGAAAAAAAAATTCAGGAAATATCGTAGCGGAGAGATGTAATGTTCTTGGGTGAAAAAGATCGATTTAACTATGAACTCAGGCTTCACTTCCCATCACTATTCTTATCGCTTAGAATGTTCCTTCCATCATTATGTGTATTTTACTGAATTTAACATTAATGTTTGAAAGAAATAATCGTTACGTTCTCCATTAGAAATTTTAAATTACGTTTTGTACCTGAGTCCCATGACTGAAATTTTATTGAAGATCCTGATTTGAATAATTTCTACTACTAATCAAGATACCGCCAACTACCAAATAGTTCCAATTATATTTTGAAATCATTTATATGAATTTATAAAAGTATATTACATAATTTTATTATTGTGATTTAATGTATAATGTCAATAATGTGTTTTAATATTGTGTAGGTTAAATTTTTAATACCAGTTCTTCACTGACATTTCTGATAGAAAAAGATAGTTCTTATTTAAAACTATATTTTACTATGATAAAATATTATTATTTGATAGACAAATAGAAATCATTTTGAAATTTTAACTTACATTTATTTATTTTCAAGCAATACTAAAACTGCACATAAATTAGATGACAGTTCATCCTTATTGAAAGAAATCCTTCTTAGTACTATAGGGCAAATTTAAGGGGGAGGAAGAAATTCCAGGTGACATTATAATTTAGGAATATTGCTATTTAATTTCGAGGCTTCTTTTTTAAACTTTTAATGTCAATTATAATATCATACCAACTTTCAATAAAATATTTATTTAAATATATGTTTAACGGAGTTTCAAGTTTTGAATGTTTTATAATTCTAGTCCATTAATTCAGAAATACATTTAAATACTTAATAATACAATTATCTCATCACATTTAGATTTAGTTAAACCATAAATAAAGTTGGAATATTTCTATTAGAGATTTTGATATGCACATAAATAGAAAAGTTATTAGTTTGTTTAAGGAAAATTTAAAAATTTCATTCTAGATCTTGAAAGCTTAGTATATAAAAATTATTTCAATCCTTGAAAAATATATAACACATTTTAGTTCTTATGTTTTTGTAGCCAAATTGTAAAAATTTAAAGCATGTTTATCTTATGTTATAGTTCTTGTTTTGTACGTTTACTTATAGAGACGTAATTTTTAAAGAGTAAAATGAAAATTATAAATTTTTGAAATTTGAAATACGTTTTGCTAATATTCCTGAATTAAATATATGAGCCTATTTAAGAAAAAAGAAAACGTGATGTATCAGATTCAAAACATGTTTAAATAGCAATATAAAAAATTAAACTTAAAAAAAAAATAATTCAATTTCCTCTTTTTTTGACCAATTAATATGAGAAATAAAAAAACAAAGATTAAAAAATGTACTACGTTAATTCTACACGAAATTTAAAACTACTTTAATCTAAATTTTCAACATTTTAACTTGCTTTTTATATGTGAAACCCACAGGTTTTCAAATGCCACTTAAAATTTATTCAAATTTTTCAGTTTCCTAATCTTGATTAACTACTTTATGATCATTTAATAAATTGTCAAATGAAGAGTAACGGAATTTTATTATGTGATTGCCAAATAACTGTTTGATAGAAAAACACATATATTTTTACTGTGATAGAATTTCATGTGGCATACTATTTACATAAGATAAATATATCAATTATAAATAAAAATATCCAACATATTCATCATAATTATTAGAAAACCTTTTATCACAAAATTTAATAATGGATAATCAAAATTGTTTGTCAGCACATCATAATAATGGAAATCAAAATAATAGTGTATTTTTTCATTAACATTACATTTAATCTTGTTTCAAGCTGTGTCATTTTTTTCACCGAAAACTTCACTCCATACAACCTTATTATACGAAAACATTTCAACGACTCTAGAAATGAATATATGCACTTTTTTCTTTTTCCTCTTCTGGCAGAGTTCCCGAAAGGTTCGAGGTCTTCTGAATTTCATGAGAAGAAGAAAGCAAATATCAGGAAAAATAATCTATCTTGAAAGACATTTCTGACAAATGAAAGACCGTTGTAAAAGGGAACCAAGGCATTGACTCCAAACCGCAGAAAATGTTAGAAGGGGAGAGGGAGATAGAAGAAGGATTACAGAGAAGTCGAAATAACTTCAGGTCGCGAGATCTCAATATCCATTTTGTAATTCTCTCTGTCAAGACGAGTGTCACACAGCTTAGTTTTGCTTTTGAAGGAAAATTTGTTTCTTTCAGTGAGTCGTTGGAGAGCTCCAGACGTTGAAAAATGTCTCAAAGAGAATTCAGTACTTGAAAGACGTCTTTCAGATTTTGTCATCTTCTTTGAAACTGGTAAAAGTCGAGATGTATTATTGAAGACGTTTTCGGGGAAAATGTTTTGCGAATCTATTTTTAAAAGTTTGTTTTTCAATTGGATTTGTCAACAAGCAGTTGGTTGAGTAATCAAAAGAAATTTATAGAATACAATTTTGAAGTGCTCGTTTTATACAAATTATTATACCTGTATTTGTTCGACATAATTATATCGTAATACGTAATTGAAATTAGTCCAAAAATTTTACTGTACACTTACTTTGAACTATACACAGCTGTTATTATATATATTTACTAAAATTTAGTTTATTATTTCGTTTTGATAATATATATCTAAGCAAATGTTATATCATATAAAATTTCAAATTGATTTGGAAACATTTAAATAATATTTATGAGTTTTGATATGCTTTTAAATTTTATTTTAAATTACAATTCTATCTGAAAAAGTACTCTCAAGAATAAGAAACAAAACTAAGCTTTCATTAATAAGGCGTCATTATTTTGATATATTATAGCTTTTATGTACATTATAATTACAATATATTAGAATGATTGCTCAGTTTGAGAAATCAAATAAATATCGTAAGGGTTCTTGACCAAAACACTGCTAATATCGAAATACAATAAACAATATTAAACATGATTTAATCATGCAATTAATATATATATATATATATATATATATATATATATTAAATTTAGTGACAAATTATACATTTAAAAAGAGCTAAATAGTACATTTCAGATGAAACCTGCTTTTATAGACAAACACTTCTTTTTAACTGACAGACAAAATCAATGTATGTGATGATATATATAAAATATGCACTTTTAATGATCACAATTTATAACAATAAATTAGAATAGAGTTAGCTTTATAAGAATTTATTTTTTAATTTAGAATTTATAAAAAATAAATTATAATAGACTTAGCGGCTTTCAATATAATCTTTTCCCATTTTAGACTACAGTTATGAATCTAATACATATTTTACTTATCAAATTTATGTATTTTTTTAATCATACATATATTCTTAAACCTTACAAAAATGAGTATATCATGAGGTTTTCAAAGTATTGTATTATTTTCTTCACTTCTGCATAAAGCGATCAAAATAGCTTCTCCTTTAAAATATTTCGTTACATTAAATCAAGTTTGAGACGCTTCTAGAAATACATGTTTCATTTTCTACTTTTAATTGCGATTATTTTAAAATTCTTAATAATATTTAGTAATAATACAAATATAATAATTTTAATTTAAAGTACTTAAGTAAACTTATTACATGTATAATATTAACAATTTAAAGCTAACAAAAAATAAAAATTGTAAACAAGATAAATAAAATTTTAATAATACTAAACAAATAGGCTGAAAATATTCGTACTATCTAAAGTTGTGCTATTTATTCCGAAGTTGAATTACATCATAAATTTGAAAAATTATTTTATATTAATAATAAAATCATAGAAAACCAAACAAATTCCCAATAGAGGTTATTTTCAATAGAAAAGAAAACCTTAAACTTAAAAAATGTTAAAATTAAAATGTTAAATATCATTACAATTCAATTCATATAGCCATTTATAAACTGTTAAGGGAAAACATAATTTCAACAATATATTGATGTACAAACCTCTTCTATGAGCTAGATATATTTTAAAACTAATAATTTTGAAACTTACACTTTAATGATTAAACGTCTAGGCTAGAAGAAGTGATTGTAAAGTGGAGGAAAGAGACACCGATCACAGACAAAAATAGAGAATTAGAATTAAGAGAAATAACTCAAATGAAGAACAATAACGATAAGAGCAATAACTCAAATATCAATTGGTGCATCTTTAAATTTATTGAAACAAACAGCATAAAAATTCACATAATTTGAGAAGAATGACCAATGTGTACCAAATAAATTGCAACACTAGAAAGGAATGATCTAATGGACGTCAAAATCACACGTAAGGAGAAAGAGGTAAGGGTATGTAAATTATTAGTATTTTAGTGCATTTAGACGATGCAGGAGAGAGAAACGATATCTGAAGCAATGTATAAAAGAAAGGTTTTTTAATAGATTACTTATTAGGAAAGCGAAATATAAGGTGGGAGTTTGCACAGAATATTGCGTTATACCTCGAATAAGAAGGAAAAATGCTTACCAGTAGGTATACGTATTCGATGAAGGCTTGATCGTTTTCTTATTGAGAATGTGGATTACCTATCGATAATATCATCCGTCGCACTGGTTGAAATCCAAATATTGTCATGTGAATATAGAATCAATGTGTTGCTGAGGGTCATACAGAAAGGCATGCTGGAATGCCACGCTCTCCCATGACTAACACCCGAAAAGACCTACATTATTTGAGGTAGGCCTTGAAATACCATACAACTATATCACGGATCATTAGACAAGAATTCGGCATGTTTGCAACACGCCCAGTATCCGCTCGTTAGAAGGGACTAATTTGCAACCACGAGTACTGTCAGCACGGTCATCATTAATTCGGCTTTCTTTGACAATGCAGCTTAGAGAGAAAGGGTAATTCTGGTGACCCGAAAGACCACGCTGGATATAGGCGTAGCACAATTACGTCTTTTCAGATCAGTCTCTATTCTGCGAGCAGTATTTTTATGGTCGTATATGTATCTAGAGGCTCCGAGAAGACGGTTCGCCGCCCGCTTGCATTCGATCTCCGCAAAGGAGCAGTGCAACTAGTGTGATGATTTGGGCAGCCATTGAGTGCACGACACACACATCTCTAGTTCAGATCGATGGTAATTTGAACGCAGATCACTTATATTTTTAACATCTTACGTCCAGTGGTTGTGTCCTATCTTCAAAACCTGCCAAACGCTCTCTTCCACGAAGATAATGCAAGACCACATGTTGAATTTCATATTATGAACTTCTTGGATAATCAGGGTAAAAGTAATAAGGTGACTTGTATTGATGATAATTTAAATTCAAGTATTGAAAATGTATAATATAATTATTTACTAAGAAGTATCAAATTCATAGATTTATCTAACAACTTCCATAATAATTAAAATGATTGTTATATTACCTGTGCAAAGATTGATTATCCTTTTATTTTTACACACACACACACACACACACACACACACATATATATATATATATATATATATGTGTGTGTGTGTGTAGTGAATGCATAAATTTAGTATTTTTTTTTTTATTCTTTTTAATTTATTTCTCCTTTTTTTTCCTTTTTTTCTATTATTATATAATTTTATACTTAGTAAATGTTGTCTTAATAAAAAATTTAAAATCCAGATAACGACACATTTTTAATTTTGTTTTAGATTTATTTATTATTTTTGATTTTTTAATTTATAAAACACATGTAATAATTTTTAAAACCCTCTTCTTTAAATTTTTCTCCGTAATTTTAAGCAAAAGAAAACATTTTAGATGTATTTAAACTAATCAATTTACTAATAGGTTTTCATTTAAATAAATAAATAATTTTTTTAATTCTGTGATGAATTCTTTCCCGGATTAGAAGGTGTGAAATTGCGAAAGAGAGCATACGTATGATTTTTGAGCAGGGTTTTTTGTCTGTTGAATTCCATTGACATAGAGGATCTGATTAGGTTTTTGATGATACTCTATAATAAATATAACAGAGAAAATACGATAAAACTGTGCCAATTTAAGACCCTTTCAGTTAGTACTGCAGGAAAATTGTATAATTTTCAAAAAGAAAATATACAAATAGATAAAGGACATGGCTCAAGGAGCTCCAGCTAGCAACATTCTAGCTAATCTGTACTTACATTTTTATGAATCAAACCACTTGAGCAACTCTCTTAATGTTTTATATAGACTTTTTGATGACCTAATAATTTTTAGTAAATGTAAACATTTCAAGCTGATCATTAATTTTTATCCAAATTATTTGGTTATATTGCAGACAAAATGAAATACAATTAAATCTGAATGTTTAGATACAGAACTACAGCTAAAAAATTTCACCATTTATAGTAATTTATTTGATAAAAGAGATACATTTGGGCTAAGAGTAATTAAAATGCCTTACTGGGAAAGTAATATTCACTTGTCCATATATAGAAACATTATTTTAAACTTTTTGCATTTAAATAAATTAATAGTTACTGATGATTAATATGAATTCACTATTATTAGGAAATTTATAGGAGAATGTATGGAATATGATTATCCATTAGATTTTTTAAAAAGATATATTCCCAATAACTTGTATGACGGTCTATTTTTATATGTTTTTAAGATTTCCCGTTAGGAGTTCTTAGGGGACTCTAGAGGTTATTAAAATGTGATTTAAATAAATTGAATTTGATACCTATAAAAATTTATATCGTGGCAGTTTTCTCAAAAGGATCTTTATTTTATGAATTGATTTATATGAATTTCTAATATTTACATCTTGGAGAGATAGTTGATTCTATTATCTTTTGGAATGATGACATATTAAAAACGGTAATCTTATACATAAGGGTTATTGCCTTTCAGAACTTCTATGGATTTTTAAGATCTTTTAATTCAAAAACAAATCCAACACACAACATTGGGTTTACAAAAACAGCTAGTTAATGATCTAGTTGTGGAGATATCTTAAAACATTTCTACATTGTATACATTTTCAGACACATATTTTATTCAATAAATTCCAAAAAAATTTTACAACTAAAATTTTGATTTATATATTGCTCTATTAAATATTCCATACTTTGAAACTTTTTATACTCAAATAATTGTTATTGATTTTCAAATTTTATTTGACAACAGAGCATAGTATTAGATATATTCATTTAAAAGATTCCTTGAACCTATTGCATTGTAATTCATGATCACATGTCACAAGATCTTAATTTTTGACTTTTGTATCTTTGTGATTAAAATTTATTCTTTTTGAAAAACATGGATTTGGGTATGCTATAGTTTTTAAAGTTTTAAATCTGTAAATAAAAATATTAAATTATATTGATTGAGTGATTTGGAAAAAAAAATTAAAGATTTAATAAGATAGTTTTTAATTGAAGGGCTTTTTGGATATTTTAATTGGATATTCTTAATGGGAAATTTTAATGAATGGTTTTTAATTGAAAAGTATATATATATATATATATATATATGGAAAGTTATTAGTTGAAAATTATTTTATTTGATTATAAAATATTGATTTCTGAAAAACTTTTACTATTTGACATATTTTGTCTTTCAGTTTCTTCTTTTTTTTTTCTTGTTCCTTTTATTTAATTAACAAATTGAATTTTTTGAGTAACCCAATTTTTACCAAAAAGATTGTTGTTGGAGTTTGGTACTACAGATAATGTTTAACCCGACAATTCGGTCCACAGTCTGAGTGTGCATGTTTTCTTTTGTTTTGTAATCAAGTTATTCATTTAGTAATTAAATTATTCATTCAGTTTAAAATTTGATTCAATTTTTATTCAGCTATTTTGCATAGTTCTATAAATATTTTCTTTTGTTGATTTTGGATTTTAATTGTTCTCTTATTTATATGTGTTTCAATAATAATTTCTTTATTTTATCTTATACATAAAAACATATATATATATATATATATATATATAATACTTATTAGTATATAAAGTAATTTTAGTTTGAATATATAGTAATTATCTCTAAGTGCAATTACTCTTACAGTTAATGACTAGTTTTTAAATAATTCTAAAAAAAAAAAAATTAAAGAATTATTTCAAATTTTTCACAATATACTATACGTATTAAAATAATTGTATTGTTTAATTTCATTTTATTTATTCTTGAGACATTTTCAGTTTATATTGTTAATTTTTTACATTATACGTGTAGCATAAAATATTTTTACATGTGCACTATTTTATCATTAATTTATGACTCCCATGAATTTAAATATAATTAACTTTCATTTAGATTCGAATGATCATTCTTTTCAAATATCTAACTATATCGTATAGATAAATTCATATCTACTAGTTGTTAATGTATAGTTGTCCAACCCCACTAATTTCTTTCTTTCGCTTAATCAATCATCCTCGCTTCATCCGTACCCAAGTTCCATAATACTCCTCAGACACACCTCTAACATCAAATGGACGTGTGTATACGTCTATCCGAGGCATCCCCAAGAGCCGCAAGTCTCCCTGAAACAGGATATACCAGATGCAACTGACAGCTCCTCTACATGCTACTACTAAAATGTCCCACCCCGTCCAAAACTCCCCCTTTCCCTCTGCTAGGGCAAGTTTAAATAGAATACATTACATGGAAGTCTTTTGTTCCTTTCAGTTCAGGGGATGAGATGATCTGTCGCCTTCGGTAACAATTCCAGGCCAGCGGTCGTGGTTCAAGTAGAAAATGGAGTTTGGGCTGACGCTACTGCCTATATGAGATAGGGAAGGGGTGTTCTATTTCGAGAAATTCTTGTGATAAGTTATCAGTTAAAAGGATGCTCAAAGAAGGTTTCTCTAATCCGATCTTGTGTCCCTGAGGGAAAATGACATTTTTCTTTTGAAGTGCATATTTTTTGTGCCATCCAATCACAGTTAGAAATCCTAAACCAGGGTTTTATCTAGATTTTCGAAGAAGATAGTATAGTTGATAGGCTCAGAGGAGAAATCTAATTTAAAATATCGAAGAAGCTGATATTCTTTAAAACTGTAGTGTTTTAAATTTAATGGTTACCTTTTTTTTTAGTATGAATATACCCAAATATTTTAAATTATTATTGAATTCTTCATTTTTAATTTCTATAATCTCAAATTGTTTGATTTTCATTTCATATTCTTTGAAAAAAATTTCAATTTATGAATTAATCGCCACTAGTTTTATACAAAAAACTTGTTTTACTGGTAAGATTATTCCAATTTCTATAAGAGTTAATGAGTATAATTTACAGTTCTATATCCTTGATTTGATTATTAATAACGAACATATTTAAAATTTAAGATATTCATAAGTGCAGAAAATCTTATGTGTAAAGTGAAGTTATGTTTGATTCTATAAAATATTTATGTGATGCTTGTTTTTCAATACTTCCCCTGGATATACTTAACTCTGCTGAAAAATAACGATACTGAAAAAAGGTTTATAGTTTTCATTTTAATAAGTGTAACAAAAGATCCAAAGGTGAATCTTGTGAATTTTGCAAAATACATGCGTTATTCTATTCCTTAAATTAGAAGTAAAATTTATTTTCTGAATAATTTTATGCAATTATAATCTCAGAAATGTATTAAAATCTTTTTATTTCCAGCAATTACATTAAAAACAAAAGATTATTTCTTTAAAGTAGTAAAACATTATCTATTGCATTACAAAAGATTCTTAATAATGACATCATAGCAAAGGGTGTTTGATAATAATTAATCCTTATGCAAGAACAGGTTTTGATGTCCTAATAACTGTTTATTCTATTTTTAATCAACAAAAAGTTGATTTATTTTTTTAAAAAAGGAATCAACTCCTTTACAACTACTTATCCTCCAAATAGGAATTCTTTTAATGGCTAAAAGCCATACAAGGAATACATAACGATGAATCAGGTGCTTTGATAGCTGATCTGACAATCACTCTGTCCTCACGATCTGTTGTTTCCCTAGATCGACCGCCACCATCAGGACGCTGAAATCTTCCATTGTATACCCATTCTTGCCAGCATCTTCTTATCGCAGCATCCTTTCAACCCTCATGACGAGTGATTCTCCGATTTCTCCAACCTGCCAGTTTCAATCCAATGATACGACCTCTTTAAAACTCTGACATTTGCTCATAAAGAGCTCGAAACCTGCTGCGAGGCATTTTTTCAGTCGTTGAAAGATATCCTAAATCGCAATGCAACAGAAAATTTGACCATCAGATTGAGAATCGCTTCTTATAAACACCTGCTGAATGCGGAGTTCTGATACGCTGTAGCTCACACTATTTATTCATTGGACAAAAATTTCAATCATTTGCATGTTCGGTCCAAACGTTTTCGTGTATAAAATTTCATTACAATCGGATAACTAATTTTTGGTACGTCGTCGGGTTTTTTTTTTTGTTACAGAGTATATATATATATATATATATATATATAATCTAAAAAATATTACATAACTTTAAAAAATGAATTGATATATTTATAAAGATATATAGTAATATATCTAAGACTTCATAACTTAAAAAACCTTTTTCTTATATCAATTTTAATGTATTTGTCATTGTTGACATAAGACTTAGGTTTAGGAATTTTCCCGTAAAACATAAGATAGTTTATTTTTATTTGAATAAATTTTTCAAAATTCATGTGTACTAAGTTACGAGCGAATAATTCTACATTAAAAATTTCTACTGAATCTCAATTTTTCACTTAACAAATTGTAATGAAGTAACTCTTCCTAAAGAGTACTCATATATCGCATTTATAATACCATTTACTTCAATTATTATATTTCTTGTCTTTAATAACCCATTATTTAATAAAAATTTCATTAATATTTCTTGCAACGTATAGATACACATATCACAGCAGGAACCCGCAAATAAATTCCATATTTAAATAAAATCAATTTTATCCATTGACACATAAATGATTGTGTGTGATATATCTTCATTTTCCAATTATTTAACACACTACAATAAATGTCTATTTCATTTTTAACGCAAATCCTTGACAATAAAGCATGCGATACTATCCAATGGATAACAAAAATCGTTACATGGAGATATCGCTGTAGTGACAGGCTTCTATCTCATTGAATATTTATGCGCTATTCTTATCATTCATTCTTTAGGGAAATTATGTTGGGGGAAATATATCAAACCGGATTTATGAAGATTCTTGAAGGAGAATTAAAGTCTCGGTCTCCCATTCATTGAAGCTGAAACATCTATCTGGAATGAACATTAATTCCTAACTGAGGATTTATGCGCAAGTATCGCGTAATATTAGCATTACAGGCACACACAATAAAGTCAAGTGCTGATGGACATTTCAGATTTTTGATAATACTAAAAGATTACTTAGAATTTGAAATTATTCATGTAGTCTGCATCATATAATTCTGTCATGGTGGAATAATAACGAAGTCGAATTGAATATTAAATATTAAGTTCTCTAGAATATTATCAAAAGCCTTCTTTAGTTCAAATATTTAAATTAGACTATTTTTAATTTCCATGTAAATGAGTAGATGAGGATTTTTTAAGGAGAAGAGACGAATGAAAGGATGAAACAAATTTATTCTAAGAGTGAGTTTCTATGTAGATATTTGTATCCATATTCGAATACTTCTTAGATCACACTAATACTGTGTAGGATTATATTTCAGCATTGTTTGAGTTTCTGTTAACATTTAAATTTATTATTTGCGTCTGTTGTTTGTTAAAACTAATCACTTAAATTATATTAAAATGTGCAATGTAATACAAAACATTTTCATTATGCTTTGTGTACGTTTCCTTTGATTATTCGATTTATCATTAACTTAGAAGGGTTTTAAATAGAAATGAATTCGTTCACTTTATTAAAAATGATTATTAAATTTAAACACAATTTTTCCATTTTCTCTTTAAATTATAATATGCTTAAATGCTGTTGATAATAAGGAAAAATTAATTTATTAATGCTGTTTTTTTTCATTTATTTATTCAAAATTATTCTTACTGTTATGTTTGCAAAATCAGTTTGCTTACTAGTTGTAGAAATAAATCTATATTACTTTATTAAAACCATTAATTAAAGACAGATACTCTTTGCTGATGTTTTTACTTTACATTAAAGTTCTCTAAAGCATATCAGAGAGGAGACTGTGTGCTATTAAAAAATTCCTATCAATATGAACAATGATATCGCTAAGCTTTCTTAAGAAAACTACTAATTTCTTACAATATAAAACGCTGATTAGGACAAGCTATACAGGTAATAAACAGAATACATAGATATTACATAGGTATATTTAACATATAAATTGTTTGTTGATTAGAAGTTTAATTTAAATCAGCACAATACTTTTTGGGCTCTCTTCTAAAAAAGCAACAGTCAAATTAATATTTTGCTTCCAGAAATCTTAGTGTGAATTTAATTTTCGTTAAGGATGAATAACATTAATATTAATTTTAATTCAATTTATTCCATTAAACATTTCTCATAAGTATCGATAGTGCTTTAATTCATCTGTAATTGTTTGTTTTACTCAAGTGATATGCAATTTTATAAAATCAAATCTAATATTTTATTCAGAGTATATGCATAACCATTTAGCTACTGGAGGTAGAAAAAATATGTGGTTCTCTGGGCCCGCGGCTTCTTACTGCGGAGTGTCACTCTGTGCCCAGACGATTTTCATGAAAAATTCATGAAAATGAATTCTTATGAGCCTAATTCATGAAAAAAATTCCTCTAAAATCAGCTATTCATTAAAATATTTTGGTCGTATCGTATTTAAAATGCATTAAACGTAATATATACGAAAGAAAAAAGGATTTAATCGAAAATTGAATGTTTTATACATAAAATTACATAAAAAATCATACTTTTAAGAAAATGCGAAATATATTTACATATGTTACATAAGTTTCATGATGTAATGATGTATCATTACATGGAATATATAGATATAAAAGATAAACCTTATTTTGCTGTATGGTATATTTATAAAACAAAATCAATGCATAGTCCAACGTCTGTTTTACACACATATTCTGACGCTTCACGCAAGATTTTTAGCAAAGGGCACATATTTTTCTTTTTTTTTTTCCTTTTTTTTACTTTAATGTGTATGTATAGATTTGGTTTATTTTCAATAACATTACTGTCAGATTCATTCGTTATTTCGCAAATATCAGTATCAGATAAATACTTTCTTTTCGTAATGACTGTTACTATAAATAAAATCCGATTGAATGAAATGAACAGCTGAGAGCATCTGCTACCTAAAGCCCTAATCCCCATAAAGGGCCATAAATTATCCTTCGAACTTCTAAGAAGCAAGCAAGAAAGAAAAAAGTAAACTGAAAGCAAGTGCATGCTTTAAATCATGTCATTACGTTTAAAGAACCGCGCCGCAATATGTGCTTTTAACAATAACCGCCTCCCCCCTCCTTCTGATAAGAGAAATCCAAGCCCATATAACCAAGGTCAACATTCCAAATAACCTATCTATATAGATTTCGCGGTAATGAAACACCATCTAGTAATAATAAAAACTCAAATGAAACGTTCTCTTTAAGCGTATCACTATTGATACGCTGGTCTGCAGAAATCATTCCGGTTATTTATTAAGCGTATCTATTGTGATACGCTGAGCATAGGAGAGCCACTGCTAGCCTATCAAATGTGATACGCTGGTAGTGAACGGGATAATGCATCCTAATTCGGATCCTAAATGTCTTTAAAGTTGCTTATAGGTCTCAATTATGATTTAGTTTTTTTTTTCTATCAATGTAATTTGTAATGATACAAAAATCGAATTTCATATAAAAAACCTGAATCTTACTTGAAATTATTCATGAGAGGTTTGTTTAATTTTGTAGTGAAATAATTCAAGTAAATAAACAGTTTATTTTTATAAATAAACTATTTACAATTAAAAATAATTATACTATGTTTAATTTTCCTATTTAGGAACTCAACTGTTTTTTTCTTTTGAAACAGTTAGTATGATAAATATCTAATTTTTATTAGAAAAATGCGTAAATGTTTTACTTCAATTTATAATTATTTTGACAAGTAAGAGAGTCATAAATGCACGTTAAATAATTGAAAGTTAAAAGTTAATTCAACACTTAATATGCATAGCATAAAAGTGTTCACATATTCTTTATTTAGATAGCATTCTACTTATGAGTTAATTCTAAAATTTAAATAATGCAAAAGAAGTAAATTTTGTTTTAATAACAATAAATAGATCTTATAATTCATCCAAAAATTGAGAATTTGCTCAATGTCTTATGAATGAAAATATATGAAACTCATCATAATAATGAGTGGGGATTTTCAAATTTTATACTTCTTTACACAGCCTACAAATTATGTATATTTCGAACTCCCGATGTGTGCATCCGTAAATAAATTAAAACTTATTTTATCTGCATTTGGATCAACTCCACATTCATAAAAATAAACGTTTTAAATGTTGATGCAATTTAAAACCACTCTCCGCTATGATCATGAATAAATTCTACCAACACTTAAAAGCATTTCGTCATTAGTATCAGATAAAATAGACTGGTGCTTCATGCTACTGCTTTCAAGGCGACGTGTCTCTTATAAACGATCCAAGACGAGTTTTGTAAAGTGGAATTATTTAATGGTTAAAGCATTATGGTTTCCAAGAGAAAAGGGGTAAGAATATTCTTTGGAAAAAAAGGCGAATTAGTGCAGTAACGCAGAATAAAGCTTTATTTTAGAAAGTCACGTAGATTTTAGAAAACTTTCTCCTTTTGAATGAGACTGTAATCTACTAAACAGAATTTTAAGAGTGTTCTTTAGTTCTAAGCTGATTACTTTCAACTGAGTGCTTCGTAATTTGCAGCTGTGTTCTCCGTTGCAAAATATCTAGTTCCTTTCATTACATTTAATCCTAACTTTATCCATTATGCTCATATTATAGAAGTACAAGACTCTTGTTATCAGCAAGCAGAATTATAATACAATAACAATATGTAATAATTTTCCTAATGTAAATATTTAACGGAAGAACTAAAATATGTATTGCTAATAAGTGCCGTATATTCAATTTGCTTCTGAAGAGCTAATTCTGCATTATTCATTATTTTCTATGGTTGATTCGTTAATATGCGCACATCATCAGCAAAATAGTTATATCTGGCTTAATTTTTAAAGCTATTTAATGTTACATTAGAATTTAAAAACATTTTGAATAATTATTCTTTATTAGTTCTTATCTTCCGGGAATGTCCAACATTATAAAATGCTGTTATATAAGTAATGTTCTACAGAAACACTAAAATAAAAAATGCAGTTGAAATTACACAATTTTCACTTTAATAAATTATGTTACAAATACATCAAAGATCAAGAAAAAGTAACAGTTGTCTAACGATCTGACCATGAAAAGTTCAAATGAGATACAATGGATTTCAAAATTATGTAAAAATAAATAAATGGCTTAGGTTAAAATTCAACTTGCGTGATATTTCAAGTTAATATTCAGTTACCCATAATTAGAAGTAAAATTAACTTCATTTTTTCAACTACTACTGTCATAAATTTTGTGACTCATTCCTTCATTATTTAATTCAACCGCCATGTTTTAGTCTAATTAAATAGTCAATAAGTACTAGACTCTAACTGAAGATACATAATAGTGAGACTAAGTACTTTCTCTTCAAGAGAGTCAAACATTTCTCTATAACAGCCGATTCTTATCTCTATACTTTAAGTAGAACTTTCTTCAACCTAAACAAAATAACAAGTATAAACAAAATAACAAGTATCAATCTGCTTATTGTTAACCTCACCATCCCTCTTCTACCTTTTAATTCTATTTCATTTATGTATCACTATCTGTAACTTAATATTCTGGAAATGTTCTCATTATCTACTTTACCTAATCACGTTTCATTTTGATTGGGAAAAAATTGTAATTTTATGCAACAATAAAATATATGCTGTAAAATCCCCAATGTAAGTGAAGAAAAAATTCGCGAAAAGCCAAACCCCACAAATTAACATACAATATTTCTACAATTTTATGAATTTATTAACTAAACAATTTCAAAGATATATGAATATGAGATTCTATGTTATTTTTTAAGTAAAGCAATTTTGAAACTTCTATAAATCAGTTACAGATTTTGCATACATTTTCGAAGACGATAATTGTCTTACTATAACTGTTCAATGACTATTTGGAACTAAAATTACCTTTCAAGATTATTATAGTTTATGATAAATTTCTAAGAAATTTTTGTAAGAATACAAATAAAGACATCTATAAATTATACTTATAACTGTGCAAGCAATATTTTGAAAATGTCCCTCAAGTAAAAAAAATATATAGTTTTTAAATTTATTTTAAACTCTTTGGATTGCATCTTATATGGTCTAAAGCTTTATTTTAAACGCAATCATGATTGCGAAATCCTCCCAATGGACCAGTTTAATCAAATATTAATACTTCCATTTTCTTAAGTGGACAGCATAATTTTTGAAATAAAGATAAATTGCATGTTTCCTTTAAAATTAAGTATAATTTTCAAACCTACTGAAAATTCGGTTATTTAGATTCATAACCAGAGAATATAACTATATATAACTATATTATCATTCCAATTTTCAGCAAATAATTTATTTGATTTTCTAGAACATAATCTTAAATTTAAAAGAATTTTAAAAATATTTTGAAACCTTTTGTTATTTTTCATAGTTTAAAAACATTTTAACATTCCCAAGGATTTTTATATTTCTGTATTTTTGCTAAAATAATATGTATATAAATATATTACATAGTTTTTAACTCTATTATGAATTATTCATTTACCTTCTCTAAGCATCTGAATAAATATTTTAGTAAATTATTCATCGGGAAAATAAATAGCAAATTTTTTTTCAGCAACAAAAGTTTTTGAGGCACTTGGCTATACTTTTGCACATGTTGATAAGAAATTACGTTAAGTACGAAAGTAAAAAGAAGTAAGTTGATATTACACATTACTATCAAACCAACAAAATTGAGAATTTATATTTTAAATTCTACTAAATTTTAGAATTAGGATTAGGAATTAAGTTTTGTATTTTTTACTATATATTTTACTTAAAACGACATTCGAAACAAGGAAAATAATCAATGCTTTAAAAATGTTTATCGTCATTCTGTACGATAATTATCTCAACATATATCCATAATCTCAATAACGGTATAATAGAATACTGAATAAAGGATATTTAGGCTGAGGACCAGATGATAAGCAGGAAAACGAAAATAAAGTAAGAGTATTAAAATATTTTCTTTTCGATGTCTTGTAAAGAGATGAAATATGTTTCTCTGTGTTAAATATCATTTTATTTACATTTAAATGTTAAATATATACATTCAATTTCTTGGTTTTCTGTAAACTCTACATACTTGTAAATTACGTATCACATATTCTTTAAAAAAGAATTACAACACAATGGTTGCTTTTTTCCTAATTTATTTCTTTACTGCTGCTAAAAACTTTGAATAAAAAATAATAAATATCTATTTTTGTTATAAACTAAGAAACTTGTTTGCATTTATATGTTTTGTCGTCTTAATTGTTTTAAGAATTACACTAAAATTATAAATTAAATCTTTGTAATAAAGTATACCAATTAGTGATTGCAATAACGAAAAATTTGTATACGATGAATGTATTTAAAATAAAGGAAATGCTAAAAAAATATATTTATTTACAATTTATGGCCAATCAAACGTTTGTGCCCTTCAAAATGTTTCGCAATGCCACTCAATTACTGATCTCTTCTTATTTTCGACTAGTCAAAAGCGTATTGCAGTTTTAATTTTCTGACAACTTTTTAATATGTGTGTCCTTTCCAACACTTCTTAACGGCCTTTAGTGATTCGATATAACTTATTTTTTTAACAGATTTAATTTTTATATTGCGAAACTGTTTTAACTCTTGCTATAAATTTGAAATTGAATCTTGACTTCAGTAAAAAAGTACTCGACTCCATTGATTTAAGCTCCATTGGCGTTAATATTATAATATAATAATATAATATAATAGAGTGTTCTTGGAAATGTGAGATAGTTATATCATAAAAAATGAGTTACAGGAATCATATGAATACTGAAATTCGCTGTATATTTGTAGAAAAGATGCAGGCAAATTGAAAACAAACTTACGCGGTTTGATCTTTCAATATGCATTGCAGCGTCATATACCAACAATTAACGCGTTATAAAGGGTATAAGTCTTAAAAAAATTATCTAAATGTCTAAGATTTACTACTGGAGCAAGCGACCATTTTATTTGAAACTGGACAAGGGGCTGTAGTCACAGGCAGCGCGGCAGCTAGCTACAAACCTTCTTGCTATCCTTTTTTATAATTTATAATTTTTTCATTTATAAACTTAATATGATCATTCAGAGAAATATAACGGTCTTTGTATAGAAGTTATCGGTGTTGTACTTGAAAAATGCCATTTTAAGAAAAATGCCAATTACAAAAAAAAAAAAAAAAAAAAAATGCCAATCCCAAGAGCAGTTTAGTAAATTTGAATATAAAAATATAAACCATATTTTAATTCACAATGAAACTGTATAGACTTCCATAACGTTTTGAGATTATATAATAGAAACTTCAATATTACATGATTTTATTAATTTATGATAACTTTGGTGTTATAAGAAGGAATTTAATCTGATTTCACCAGTACAGCAGAATTTTACTTCTCTTTAGGCATAGTAAATAGACTGATTGATAAAACACATGAGGCTCTTGTAATACAGTTTCACTTAAAAATGTGTTAAGGTTTTAATATAATACATAAAGCTGTCATTAAGCCTTTTAACGTTTTATTAAATTTTTAAACTTTCACTTGTACATATAACTATATGTAACAAATTTTCATACACCGAGTTGTATATTTTTCTAATTGAATAGGCATAATTTATCGCATAAGATATTTAAAAGAATCACAGTCGATAATCAGACAAGGAAATTCTTCTTACTAACCAAATTTATTGAAGCTATACAACGTTTTATTGATTGTGATAACGCAACAAATCCAAGAAACTCTTCTTAGCCCTATCGAGTTTTGAAAATAGTTATTATTTATTCACTATTTATTCATTTATCTCTATTTTATTTTATTCCCCTTAAAGACATGTGTTATCAGCAACCTTAAAAACAATGCATCTGCTATAAGATTATTCTTTAAGATTTGTAAGAATTATTACCTCAGTGATTATTATTAATTTTTGAAATTCAATCTAAAATTGTAAAAGAGTAGATATGAACTTGTATACTGAACCAAACTAAAATTTTACCAAATACAGGAAGTCCAGAAAAAGAAATATTGCATGTTTAGTCTGAAAATCGAAATCTTAGTACTATTTCCTTATTTATAAATTACACGCATCATTATTCAAACAATACAATTCAATTTATAAAAGAGAAGTGGTTATTCATTTTCTTAAAATTTTATTATTTAAATTAATTTTCAAATCTATTATTAGTTTTAAAAAAAGTATTAGTGATTTCCTGCTTAATTAACAATCATATTTCCAGATCTTGCTAATTTCTCTAAAATTTTAATAGCACATTCTTTAATATTAAAGAGCAGCATCAGTATAAAAGATGTAATCACTTGTTCTTCACTTTAAAATTTTGAAACAGACTAACAGTATTCCAATTTTTGAAATAGTATTTAATA